>JAKKIK010000475.1:0-30088 GCA_024500135.1 Heterodera carotae | reverse complement strand
TGAACTGTGATTATTACACTTGTATTTTCTTCGTTAACTGCAAATATTTCAATTTTGTATTTTTTATCTATTTTAATTAAAAATAAGTATGTTTTAAAGTTAACTGTGCATTGATTTTTTATTAAATGACCGAATAAGCATTTTTTGAAAATTTGATAGAATGCTATGTGTGATATCAAGCTGCTTAAACAGAATTTGTTTTGCATTAATTAATAAAAGCTATAGTTTTATTTCTTAGTGAATCCTTTCGAATAGCTCCTCTTGTCCAAGTTACCCCAAGTGTGTTCGGTTTTTTCTTGTTTTGTTCCTGATGAAATATTAATAATATTTGATTTGAAATTTTTCTGGGTTGTTGCACATGTGAAGATACTTCTCAGATATCTATATAATACACTCATTGTAATGACGAAGTGTGTATCTGTATAACCTCATAAATATCCAATATTTTATAGAAAGTTATTTGGAATTTTTTTTTAATTTAACCAAAAAACTATGCAAAAATATCTTTTTGTCACAATTGTTTAATTTTTTCCTTTTCATTCTTTCACAAATATCTTTTAGTTTATAATTTATTTTATTTTATTCTAATACTTTGAGTAATGCTGTTGATCATATGGGTAATGGTCTTTGTCATTTTTTTGCCCCAATCGCTCAACAGCTATATATTTATTTTTGCACCACATTAATGTAAAATCCATAAAATAAACGAAAACTTTATTTGACATCCTTTATTATAAATTTATGACTTTTTTGACCTTTATTTTTTACAAGATGGAATTTATTTAGAAAGATTTACATGTTTTTATCATTATTAAAATAATTAAAAACCTGGTTTGGGTTTAGATATAAATTGTCCATCATTTCAATTTTAATATTCAGTTAGGCTTAAATTATTTTGGTATATTAATACATATTTCGATTCGAAATAGCCCCTTTAAATACCTTCTTATTTGTTTCTGTTCAGCATTCACAAGAATTGTCTTTACTTTTATTTTGCCATTTTTTTGTAATTTTGATTTAGGTTTGGGTCCTACAGGTCTTTCGATTTGCAAAACTAAGATAGAACGGAATGAGCTTATTTTTATTTGTTTTTAATGGATTTTATTTTACACTACGTTCGCTGACAACAAAAATGACTATTGATCAAAAAGGTTCATATTTTACTGAACTGTGATTATTACACTTGTATTTTCTTCGTTAACTGCAAATATTTCAATTTTGTATTTTTTATCTATTTTAATTAAAAATAAGTATGTTTTTATTTTAAACTAAGATTCCATCAATTGATGGAGAAGATATTGTGGATTGCATTCGATCCTCGAATGTTGTTTTATGTAAAGCTTTTTTTAAACCTCAAACTAATAAAAAATGGCCTAAATGACATTTTTAACACTTGCAGGTGTGACCATGTCAACGAAGATAATTTTTTTCGATCATCGATTAACATTTACAAATGGTTTAATTTTGCTGTTTATATGTATTATAAAAGATTTCTTATATAAAATTCTTATTTGAAGCCCGCACCAAATTCATGAAGATTCTACAGATTTTTTTTGCCGTGAGCCTGATTTGGTAAATTACTGCTTATTGGTACTCTATTTTTTTGTGTATTTTAAAGATTTCTGTACAACCAATCAAACATCATCCGACTTCCCGGCCTCTTGCAATGGATTAAACTAGCGTTTCGATACATAAATCATTAAAAACCACCATTTATTATTGCTTTTTGTAAAACGTATGACTGTGTGTATTTTATAGGCATTATCATATATATTTGGTTATTTTTTCTCCATTATTTTAAAGGAATCAGGATTTTATTGACTCTGCTCTTTAGCAAAATACCGCCATTATTTGCATATATTTAACAAATTTAATAACTCTTACTTTTTTTGAAATTTCATTATACAATTTCTGTGAAAATTGAGCTTGCGAATTTTCAATAAGATTTTGGCACCGCACCGCGCGTAGTTGAATATTGCTGATCTTAGATAAAATTTCTGTTTATTGTAAGTATTTTTTTCTTAGCGCCCAAGAATAGGAAAAAGAATTTGAAAGTATTGTCGGTGAACGGCGGTCTTTAAATAGTCGGTTTTATTTTGTTAAATCATTTCGGCATTTTTGATTTTTATTTCTCGACATATGTTAGTGTGGTGTTGTCTTTACAAAAGAGTTTATTAAGTAAAACAAACAGAAGTGAAGAATTCGATTTAATTTTATTCCTCTTACTTTAAATTTTTTTTATAAACTTTCTACGCTGGGTTAGCAGCACTTCAAATTCTGAATTATTGATCGAGTTTAAAATATGACTTTTTAATGATAAATTTTTCGGAGAAAAAACGTTTTTCGGTCTTTCACCACATGAGATTTCCAAAGTTTATAATTATTTAAATCTATTTTTCTAAATTTTAACCTTCATCGGAAAATTATTAAAGTGAGTGTTTTACAAATTAAGATCTGTTTAAAAGATGACAAATCTTTTAATGGATTTTTGCATTAAAATGAGTTTGTATTTGCATGATTTTGATATCAACAAAAATTTTCTTTTAATATATGATTTCTCGCACCAATATAATTGTTAGTGAGCGCAAGTGTATAGAGCCCACTTTTAATGAGCAATTCTTACAAGATTTTTACAATTTTAAATCAGTTTTTTTCAGGTTTTTAATAATAAGCATGACTTAGAACTAAAATTACTTCTGTTGTCACTGCCTTATAAAATTTTAAAAAGATCTTCTCCGGAATATTTTATTACATTATCTTTGTTTCACTTTTAGGGGTTTGAATCATATTTTCATTAAATTATTCTTCACTTTTTTTATTTCGACTCATATTTTTATTTAATATACATTTATTTGAACTTTGTCCTCGGCGATTGCAGCATCACCAAATACGGAGAGACTGCTCTTTTTCTCACGATGCAGCTCTATCTGGTTATTATTTTTCAAGAACTATGAGCCGGTCCAGAGAAAGGGAATTATTGATGAGGATCTTAATGTTTTACCTTTTGGATACTATTAAGTGATTATTTATTGCTTTTTTTTGTTCATAATTGTTTCACAACCCCGTGATTGTGCCCGCACGCCCAATACAACAGAACAACCCCGATGCTCTCTCCTTTAGTTTTGGTTTGTTGATGATCAAAATCTGACAATCATTTCAATAAATTACGGGTATTTTTCTGTTATGTCACACTCCCTTAAAAATTTTCAAAATTCGTAATCAGGGGTTTTCAATGGTGCCGATCACGAATATGATATTGGTTTTGACATCTGAAGTCATCTGATCATACATTTAACATACCTAATATCTATGTTTTTTCGAAATTATTGGTATCAAAAAATAGCTTAATGGAAAATTCGTTTGGCATGTTTTTGCGTTTGGCTCAATTTTTGTTTAAACCGGTTTTATACCGGTTTAAAAAGTATAGTGTTTTGCAAAACTGTGGAAAAAAATATTGAGAATCTAAGATAAATATATTAATATTTGATTCTAAAATTTTTGAAAATCGAACCCCCCCCCCACTCCCCTTTTTCAAATTTTGCCGTTTTAAACCAGTTTTTTGATTTTCAAAAATTTAACTCAGCTCCCGCCCAACCAATTTTGATGCGGTTGTTGCACTTTGCACAGAATTCAATTAGAATCAAATATTAATATATTTATCTTAGATTCTCAATATTTTTTCCACAGTTTTGCAAAACACTATACTTTTTAAACCGGTATAAAACAGGTTTAAAAACATGCCAAACGAATTTTCCATTAAGTTATTTTTTGATACCAAGAACGGCTAATCAAAAAAGATATCGAAAATATTTTACGCTTTTTTTGTCTTTGTGCTTAATATCCTACATACATACTAAAATTTTACCCTTGATATCATCGTAAATCATAAAAAGCTTTAGGAGCGGTTAGGGCGCCGCGTAGCGGCGTCCAAGCGCTCGTTATAGTTATTTTAATAGCTGGTTTTCACTTGTTACCTTATGAATTCAAATTATTTATCTGAAAATACTTTTAAAACGAAGCCATTGTTCACCGGCACTCCAAAATGGAGGCTCAAAACTGAAAATAAATTAATTATTAAGTCCTATCTTATGAATTGGCCATAAACAAAAAATTATAAAATGCTTAAACGACTTATTTGAAGGGTGTAAAATTTTTTTAGTGAATCTTTTTAAGAATAAATAAAGATTTATTTATTGTCTTGTCTTATAATATACCACTCGTCAAATATATTTTTAATATATTTACTTAAATTGTTAGGAGTTTTGTTTGGATTTTTTATGTCATTCTTTAGATGGTTAAATTATATTTTATATTTCAGATTAAAATTCTTTTAAATCTTTAATCTAACATGACCGTTCAATGCGCATAGGACACCTTGTTTTTTAACTTTGGAACGCTCGTTTGATTTCCAGTGGACAATTTCAGTGCATGGAAAGTGTTAATAAAAGTTATTCAAAAAGTAACACGAAAACCAAATAATTTAGCTTCTAAAATTGTTTTTAATATTTATTAAAAAATGAAAGTATACATTTTTGTTTGAGGGAATTTTTTCAGCATTTAACTTAGTTTTTTTTTTTAGATAAAAAATTTTTTTTTATATAAACAGCCATTATAATGTAATTTAATAATTTTTATTTTTATTTTTTAGACTTTTTATTTTTACGAATTTTCAATGTAATGTAGCAATCAACACTTCAATTTAGGATATTTTGCCATGTTATGTTAATTCCTTTAACAAACTGTGTGAATAAACTGGCAAACTTATTCTAAATGTTTTATTGAAGCTGAGGGACTGACTTTCGAGCGAAAATCCACACAAAAAGCCTCGATGAATTAAAAAAAGAATAAAGTAATTGAGAATTATCAATTAATTATTGCTAACAAGTAATATAAATTAAATCACTTAAAAATAAAAAACCAAAAGATTTATTAAACAACTAATTTACATCTAAGGTATGACCCAAATTTTCCAACTTTAAACTCAAATAAATAATAATGTATTAATACATTATTTGGCCTATGACATGAAAAAGACTTTGAAAAACTTTAATGCAAAAAAAAACCAAGATTCTCTCAAATATCTTTCTAATAGAACACTAAAACACAATAAAATTTAAAAAAACTAACCGATGTTAGACTCATATATATTAAATGACAATTTTAGAAGGATATAGGAATTTATTAGTTTTAAATTACAAAAAAAAACCAAACCATAACCAAGAATGCTAACCAGCATTTCTGGTAAACCAAGCTATGGAAAATAAATGAGCTGGACGATGCGGTTCTTATTTGAAAAGTACATTAAAACAAAATTAAATATAATCGCTCTGCGCCAAAAAAACCTGGTAGTGAAATTTTGATTAAAGAGCATTTAATCTAAGCCAGCTAAGCACATTCATGGCAAAAAAACAAAGTTATTGCAAAATATTAATAGTACGGATAAATTTATAATACAAATTTTACTAAGAACTAAAACAAAAATCCATTATTGCCATTAAAACAAAATATTATAGATGAGCTATTGTAAATAAAACCTATTTGGTATTTAACTTAATTTAATGGAGTAAAAGTCCGAAAAAGCACCTTAGATTGAAATTTTACTTCTACAATAATAATATTTTTATTCGCAATCAAAGCAGATGACATTCGTTATTAATTTTAAATAATGTTCCACCGGAATTAAATCAATTATAGAGACAACTTCTAAACCACGCCTACATGAAAATATCCAGTTTTTCACTTTTACTTTACAAATACATGAATTAAAAATCAAAAACAAATACAAAAAATTAATAAAAAAAATTAAAAATTAAAAAAGCACAAATTGGACTTTTTATCGTTGATTTACACTTCCATTTATATTTTTTTGTTCTCTAGAATGTTCCAACAAATTAATGAAAATTGTGAGAAGCTGTGGATGGAATGGATGGAACTCGGGTTATGTTTTTAACAGAATCCATAATAGTCCCATCTTAAAACTTGCTTTGTTTAAACTATTATTTTTAAAAAACTAAAGTGATGCCATTATCAAATTAAAGCAAAATACTAAAAGAACTTAAATGTAAACAAAGGTGTTTATTATTAAACCCAAAATATAAGTGAGAAGAAAAATGCCTGCCTGGCAATAACTACCAAAAATTTCGTCGTAAAATGACTTGTTGTTGACCACGATTCCATGTTAGCGCAAGAAAAGTGCATCAAGAGTAAATTTTCCCAAGAATTATCTATCATCAAAAAGATTTAAAAAACAACAAGAATTGACAGTAAAGCATGCGTACAAGGATTATGATTAAATTAATTTTAATCGAAAAAATAGATATACCGTAATTCCTGTATTAAAGCCCCAGGGGCTCTATTTTTCAACCCTCCTGAAAAGGGGGCTTTATTACAGGGGAGGCTCTACTACAGGGGGGGCTTTATATTTCAACCTTTTTTTTATAAAATATGACAAAAATTGAAGATATTTTGGTCCATTTCCAGCCAAAATTCCTTGAAATTTTCGTAGCTTTTTACACTAATTTGCTTCAATGTTGAAAAAAAATTTTCGAAGTTGATTAAAAACACAGTTTTTTGTCAAAAATAGGTTCAATTTTTCTTGAAATTTCCGATTTTTATTAATATTTACCTGTTTTATTTGTAAATTATTTTAGTTGGTAAATAAAAAACATATTTATTAATTATTTATTTTAAATATTTATTATTTTATCTATTTTAATATTAGCTGATTTATTTTTATTTTTAAAATTAGTTAATTTGGTGCGTAACATTGTTTTATTATTTATACCTTCCTATTTGTTAAATTTAATTATAATTTTTTAATTTAATATTATATTTTTTAGGTTACATATTAAAATCTTTAAATTATAATTTTAGTTAATTAGTAAATACCTTTTTATCTATTAGGTAATTATTTAATTATTTTGAATAATTACAATTTTTTAGTTAATTAGCTGTTTTAATTTTATTTTGTGTTTTTATTATTTATTAGTTAAATTATTCGAATACATATTACAATTTTTTAGTTATCATTTTAATTTTTTTTTATTTATGTATTAGGTAATTAATTTAATTTGTAATTTTTAATTATGAGGTACCTATTTAAATTAGTAGTTAACCGATTTAAGTATTTAAGATGAAGATTTATGAATATCATTGTCTTTTTTTAATTATTTAAATTTAACATTGGTATGTATTTGATTTTTTAGGTCTATTTATACTTAGTAATCAGACAGTAAATTTTTTTTAATGTTATTTAATATTGTTTATTTTTTTTTCTTTTGATTATTATTATTTAAAATTTTTTTTAATTAATTAATATTAAAAAAAATTTTAATTCAGAGGGGGCTTTATTTCAGGGGGGGCTCTACTACAGGGGGGGGCTTTATATTCCAACCCCTCTCAAAAGTGGGCTTTAATGCAGGGGGGGCTCTACCACAGGGGGGGCTTTAATATAGGAATTACGGTAAATAGGAATTAAACACTATTAGATTAATAAATGCTTTTTTATAGCATACCTTAATATAATGAATATTGAGTGAGTGTTCTAATTCCGAAGTCTTAAAAAACCTGTCCATAAAATACAGAAATTTAATCAAAAAATGCAAATAGAAAAATGCTGAAAGATTCAAAGCAGTTTGCAAAAACACCATCTAAATAAAGTAAAGAAAATTTTTAAACTCATTAAATAAAAATAAAAACCTTAACTTTATTAAATACAGCCACAATGTTGTTCTATCGATATAATTTGTGTTATTTGCGATTTCGTCCAAATAAACATAAAAACAAAAACTTTAACCAATAATATATAAACATATCATATCAATGTTCTTAGTTTTTATGACACTGGTGTAGATTTTTTCGTTCAAAAACAAACAACTTATTCTTTCCACATCACAATCAAAGAAACAGGCGCAACAAGAGGGAATAAAACTGATAGTGTCAATTTAAACTTAGCATTTTCAATAAAGCAATTATAATTTAATAAAACTTTAATAAAAAAGTGCCAAATGTCCCAGTCAAGAAATCTTACATGTAAGAGAATAAGACAAAAATAATAAATATATAAAAAAATGAAAGTTGAATTTTATTTTTTTATTGCACCTGCATTGTTTCTAAATTTGATTGTTCTCACACAAATCTTACGCCAAATTAAATTCATAAAATATAAATTGATAAAAATTTAAATTCTCATTTTTTAACGAATTTGCGATTCGGTCCAATATGTCAGATTCAGAAAATGGCTGCCGAGCAAAAAAAAGTTCAGTGTATAGTGGTGCGCAGTTATGATCGGTTGTAGTTTTATGATTTTAAATATTAATTGATATATTTAACAACGATTATTGGTGTTGAGTAATTTGACTATATATTTGTTCATTGTGTATGGTAAAATCACTCTTCCTGGAGCCAACCAAAAATATATACCAAGCTGAAATAACTTAGTATTTTGGAAACAGAAAATATTTTATCGCTTATTCAATTAAAAGATATGACGGTTTTCTTCGTTACTCAAATATCACCATTTGATCTCTTGTTTTCAAGAAAATCCCTTCCAAATCACTCGTTTTTAAAAATATTATAAAGCCGACCTATGAATAAATACAAAATCTTTTTATCAAATTTAAACACTAAATCTAAAAGATTGAAAGAATAATTAAATTGAAATCAAAAATTAATTTTTAATGCTGTTGCTGTCATAAAAATGAAATTGACGTCGAAGTAAATTTCGATATTTCTAAATTATAACTAAAAAAAATTGTAAATAAATATGAAAAAGTGTTCAACTCTTACCAGGAAGCAAAATAGTTTGTTTAATGGCCCACTTCACTTTTATTTTTAGGTATTAAATTTACAAGTGTATTACTGAAAAGGTCAAGAAATTAGAAACAATAAAATTAAATATTTGTTATTACTTTATCACCTTTCTATTAATCAAAATTTTGAAATAATTTTTTCTCTACAATACACAAAATTAGAGAAAAATTTTAAATATATGAAAGAAAAATAAGTTTAAATATAAGAAAGAAAAACAAACTCAAATATGATTCGACTTTTTTAACCAATAAAACAAATTGATAGTTATTTCGTAAATAATAAGATAATTCGATTTCGCGCACACCACATGTAAAGTAAGCCCAGCCGTGTGTAAAGAATTAGCAAACATCCCGTGAAAAGAATAAATTTTAGTAAAGCGTCGCATAATTATTCTATATAAAATTGATAGGATTAAACTGTTTTTTCACAAAGTCAGTTGGTCAAATTTAAAAATTACACGACAACTTTAAAGGCGGATGTATCAATTTATTGTGATAAATTACAGCAAGAAGCAACCAAACAATAACCGGTATTTCTGGTAAACCAGCTAATCGTGGGGCGAGAATGGCCCTAGGACCCCTGGAAAAGAACTGAGCCAGATGAGACGAGTTCTTATTTTAAAAGTATCTGTAATCAAATTAAATATTATCGCTCTACGCCAAAAAACCTGGGACTAAACTTTTATCTCAAGCCCATTTAATCCAACAGCCAGCTTAGCGAATTCATAGCCAAAAAACCGAAAAAATTTGCAATGATTTTATAGGACAATTTTAATAGGATATTCTATTATATTAAAATAAAAATTTTACTACAAAGTAAATCATAAAGTTTATTATAGTGCTTTAAACATGTTTGAAAACTTGATGAAAAAGCTATTTAACAAGAAGTGTTAAAAAATTTAAACGAGATTTATGACGAATGCCTCAATTTTACAAACAGTATAAAAAATTTAACATAAAGTCAGTGAAACCCATTTTTAAAAATTATTTTTTATACCATAATAAAAGACGATAACTGAAATGGCTATGTACTTTTAATGATTCCAAAAATAAACCTTTTGCGTAATTAGGTAAAAATATACAAATCTTCTAAATTTGCAACACTTTGAACTAAATACGTCTAAATGCTGCTCATCATTCGACTCACGCAAATGTATTACACTTAATAAATGTGACTGCTTTCAATATCTATCTGAGTAAATTTCGGTATTAAAAATATTAATAAAAGAAAGTTGTGTCGAGAACAATTCTAGTTTTACGAAAAATTACACAAAACGACAGGTACTATAAATTAATATATCATAACGTTGCATATCTTAAAATTATTATATTTTATAAATTATATATATTTGAATATCTTAATTTTACTGTATATACTATTCTTCAGTCATTATTCTTACATTTATGCAACTGGACACGTTTTTAAATCATTCAAATAATAATATTCATTTCTATGTTTTTACAAACTATTTTCAATTAAAAAATTAACATATTCAGTGGATAATATTTAAGCTAGGAGAGAAGTACTAAAGATAAAATGTCATATGAAGTGAGTATTTGAAAATTATTATTTTTCAATGTTTATAAAGGAATTGAAAAAAAATTCAAATTACATTCGAGATACAAAAATTATTGATTTAAAATAAAAGTTGCAAAGTTTAAAATTATCTTTATCGCATATTTACCAGACACAACATGGTATTAAGTCTCGACAAAATGATCGGAAAAAGATGTGAAAAGTATAAAAGACTTAAAACTTAAATTTATTGAAATTAGCATTACTGATTCAAATAATTAGTTAGAATAATAAAGCGCTAGTTGATCATAGCTAAATTTTTTCTAGCAGTTTAAATGATAAAAAGGTGAGTACAACTACGATTCGATGTTATCAAAAAGCAACTATATAAAGTGCGTTAAAGATCGCAAATAACAAACTTTAAATAAAAATGACTGTCTTTTATAAATATAGAAAATAAAACTTAACTGGAACTAAATAATTATCTGCACCGCAGAAAATTACAAAATTAAAACAACATTCCTAAGTCAAGATATTTAATAAACCATGCTCTTGCAAATAAAATACTTAAAAAATGTGTGAAAATATTCCAATCCTTCTTAAATTACTAACCTAAATATAATTTCAAAATCTAAGGTTGCAAAATTATTTTAACAGTTACGAAGAAAAGAACGGAGAGCAGGAGCCAGACTTGGTGTCGTTGTCGCCAAAAAAAATCCGAAACAACGCCGTGTGCTTTTTTAAAGCTAAATACATGCAATTTATCATGTTGAAATTATAAAAAGTTCAACAGCAATTTAGTTTATAGTGCACTCGTGCCGATTTTAATGATACTTCCCCAGAGTGTCTTGGCATGATTAGCGCAAAAATCCGATTAATGTTTATAACAAATGAATTTAAATGTAAATTCCATCGCATAACAGCGGTAGACCCTTTTCAAATAATAAAACCGTTAAATACAAAACCCATTATTGAACTTGAATTCTCACCCAGAAGATTTGGTCCCTCTTTTATTAAGTGAAAACGGAAATACTTTTAAAAGTATGATAAAACTAATAATAAATATTTTTATAGCCGAAAAACTAAAAATGACCTGATTTAGAATACGTAAAATAAAATGCATGTAAAAACCTTAAACGGATAAACCAAGGATAAAGTCGGTGTTAAAAATTTAATCGCAACTCTTAGCATATAAAAATCCTAAAAATGTACTTTTTTAAATTTGTTAATCATATTCAACTAAGCGTATTTATTTAATAAAGAAAAAATGTTTGTTTTTTTCTATAAATAAAAAGACAAATGCAAAATTAAATGAGTGCATTATTCCAAGTTAAAATACTTTTATAAAAAATTAAGAATACATATAAAAACGACACTAAATTTCTTCAAATAATTGCCGAAAAGCAAACATTTGGTTTTGAATTGAAACCGGGTCACTGTACATTGTTATCTGATAAAAATAACCAACTAGTACACGCGAATTTAAAAACAGAAAATATTGACGTACCTTATCTTTAATTAAAATAACTAGTAAAATGGTTTCAACCCATAAAAATTCAAACTAATTTAAAAAGCAACAATCGGTTAATCTTCATTCGAATTAAGCAATTAGTTTATAAATAAAAAAAGATTAAAATTACCAAAAATATTGTAAGATTATTTGTTACGAACACTAATAATGGTTATACGATTATAAAGAGTTGTTGATAGGCGGAAGTGTCGAACTTCCTTGAGCACTGAAAAAATCCATTGATGTTCAAAACAATTGAAAATAATTAATACAATTTTTAATTAGAAGTTAATTCAGGGGATTGGTAGCCAACTCACTGTCACACATTTATTGTCATTGGTGTTTTGTTTATTTGTGCATTCATTTTTTAATAATTTTTTTTTAAATTGGAAATTAACATTAAATCTATTATGATATATTTAAATTAATACATTTTCAATAAATTAAAAAGAAATATTATTGTTATTCTGTAAAAGATCAAAACTTTATACGAGAACAAATGAACCATTCATTTTCGCCACTATTTATCAGTTTTTTAAATAAAATCAAATTCAAACATCTTTTTTTAGATGTTGACCAAATAAATAAAAAGTCACAGATTGAAAAAGTAAATAATTATTTTTTAAATATGTAGTTATATTTGTATAAAAATAGAATTTAAAGGAGAAAGAGTAGTAATTCATATTATTTAAATAAAAAGAAATAAAAGCATAAATAAAATTCCTCTTTCAAAAAAATAAATTAATATTTAAAATTACTTTTTGTTTCCCATAGAGAATTAAATTGTTTGAGTAGCCAATAAATATACCTAAAATTATAATACTAGTATGCGTCAGCAAGCAAAAAATATAATTTAAACCATTCCGTACATAGGTATTCTGTTATTCTCGAGGACAAACGCACTTATTATATGTTGTGGTCTCCTTTGCCGTCACCTTAAAATGCAAGCGAAAGTCGTAAATAAACGGAAAAATAACTTCACATCTTGTAAAAATTAATTTTAAAAATAAGTAAAATTAATCACACTTAAATTAAATGTAAAAAATTTATTCAAGAATAATAAGAATAGATTTGTGTAAAAAACTCCAAGAAACTCACTAAACAAATCCAAGCTAAAACAAAATCACAAAAATCGCTTTAGGTCAAGCAATAGCAGAGTAAAAGAAATGGTTTTAAAATTTGTAGGACTTGATTTTCAAAAATTTCTTGAATACAGCCGCGCAACTGGGCAGAAATAAATATGAATTATATTTTATTAAAAAAACTGTTTGAATTATGTAGATGCGAAATAAAATCATTTCAACATTGCTTATACACTTTTATCGCCTAATGACTTCTAATGAATTAAACCATCCAAACAAAACCAGGACTGAGTGAATTGAAATATTCTTTGCAAAGCCATTAAATTAAATCACTAAAATTGAGTGGCAGAATAAATAAAATCTTCGAATTGAATATTATATTTAGGAGCATGCCTGATTAAGATACAAAAGGACTACATGTCAAAATAGAATGATGTTCGATTTGTAGAGAAATTTGTAAAATTCAAAGTAATTTAGTTATAAAACATTCTTTAGTTGCACTCATAATAATTGATGTCGAAATTAAAATTGAAGCAATAAATTAATCTAATTCTAACTTGTCAATTGCTGTCAAATATATAAAATATTTTAAAAAAATTAAAAAAGCTAGTTACTTATTTTTAATTCATTTTTTTTATCTGAATCTTTCTACGGTTATTTAATGCATTTCGACAATTTTTTTGGCCCCTGTTTAATGCATTTCGACAATTTTTTTGGCCCCTGACGGTATGTGTGCAATGTTAATGACTAGATCTGCTTCATTCTTTAAATCAGTGAATTCCACTGCTTACACTATAATTTTATCTGAATCTTTCTACGGTTAATTAATGCATTTCGACAATTTAAGTAGTGGATTTCATGAAATTTTTAATATTTTTACATTTATCAGCTTCTGATTATTCTTTCATCAAGAAATATTGTTATTTTTTGGCTGTTTAAGAATTTATGTACATAAATATGTCCGCATTTCGAATGAGTTTTAACGGGTTCAAGTTTACCCGAAAATGTTCAAAATTTAATAAATTTTTTGAAATTTAAGATCAGATTTCATATGATTTAAAATCTGGTGATTTTTGAAATCGGGTACAACTTAAAAAAATATATGAAATCAAGTTAACTTTTTGTGTGTCTCTTTATATTACTTAACGCCTTTTTTAAAATTACTTTTTTCAAAAAGTTTTGTTAAAAATTTAGAACACACAAAACTTTTACGAAAATTAAGTTGCTTCATTCCTTTATTGACTTATCTTTTTTTTTGATCATCGCTTTTGTTTATTTTTTTTATCTATTTTCTTGTACCTTCGGAATTGGAATCCAGTAGGTTCCGGTTGGAAGCAACGGAACCAACATACACACTTCGATTGGTTTTTGAACGAACATTTTTAGAAATTTTCGCCACAAAATTAAATATTAATGGGGAAATTCGAAATTATTTGAATTATTATTATTTTGTTGAGAGTTGGGAATAATGTCACAGTGGCTTAATGGTTAGTGGTGTTGGTTCCGCTTTGAATCATTTTTGGTTCGAGTTCCTGGGTTTCTCTTAACAAATTTAGTTAATTTTACAAAAAAATTTCCGTCGGCGCCTATCGGCACCGCCGCCCCCCTCGCAGCCATAAAATTTAAACTTTTGTTTTTAGGCCCCGAAAATCCCCCTGTGGTGAAAGGCTCAGTTAGAAAGAGGGGTTCAAACTGATGGGGGCTTTGTTAGAGGAAATACGGTAAGGTCAAAATACACTTGATTGCTTTCTAGCCTTGTTTAGGCCAGTTTTATTAGTTCTGTTTTGGTTCCGAAACCGGTTCCGTTTCCGACTCGAAAAGTTGGTTCCGGTTCCGGGTTTTACAGTTCCGCCTAGTTCCGGTTCCGATTTTTGTCAAAAGTTCCTGAACCGGACAGCCCTATATAACCGACCAAATATTGCAAAAATAAATAAATTTGTTAAAAAATAGGCCTTACAGTAAGCAAAAAGTAATAATTAACGTGTAAACAAAATTAAATTAAAAACGTACATTTTACAGGCTCACATTCAAACAAAAATCTAAAAAATTCACGATTTAAATCAGCAGAAAAGTTATTGACGGATAACATTAATATTTGAAACAGGTTTAATTAATTAGAATAAATTTCATTTAATAAATCTTTAACATTTAAATAAAAGAAAAATTTTCGCTGGATTGAAACAAAGATTTTTGCTTAAAATCTCTTCATAATGTTTAAAAAAAATTACAAAGGTATTCCTTTTTGGAGCTGAAAATGATGATGAATCATTTATTACGCATATCTGATTACTGAGCAATAAGCATTGCTTATGGAAGCCGAGGGACTGACTTTCAAGACAAAAATCCATAAACAAAAAAACCCCGATGATTTATAAAAAGAACAAAGTAATTGAGAATATAATTATTGCAAACAAGAATTAATATAAATTAAATCACTTAAAAATAAAAACCAAAAGATTTATAAAATAACTAATTTTGCCATGTAAGAAATGAAACACAATTTGCAGTTTCTATCAACTTTAAACTCAAATAAACACAAATATTGCTTGTTGGCTGTGCCAGTGTTACGAGAAATTTTTTGCAATTCCTCATGACAAGGATGAGTATAGAGTTTTTTCATTTAAATGTTAAATACGTATAAAACTGAAATTAAAAAGAGACTAAATAATAAACTAAAATAAACCCTTATTAAAAGACAAATTTTTAAATCTTACTTCAATTAATACATTATTTGGTATCTACAAACAACACATGAAAAGTACTTTCAAAAACTTTAATGCAAAAGAAACCATAATTCTTTCTTTCTAATAGAACACTTGATTATAATCTCAAATTTAAAATGTACATTAATGCACATATAAAAAAAAATTTGAAAACGTTAAGTTAGAAAGTATTTAGTTGATTTTCTTAGGTTTTCTCATAAATAATTCAAATCTATCAAACAAAAAGATTTTATTTTAACAGCTTTTTAAATAAATGAATATAAATTCAAGAAATTTAATAAAAAGTTAATTTTCAAATATATTTGACAAATTTAAAATTTTTAACAAAATAAATGAGCTGGACTATGCGGTTCTTATTTGAAAAATACATGTAACCAAAAATTAATAAATATCGCTCTGCAAGCTTGCGTAAAAGAAATAAATAATAAAAAATGTAAATAAGTGAATATATTAATTAAAAACCCATATTAATAGAAACCAAAAGGTTTTTATTTGTTTAAATAACGTAAAAAATTGAATTTTAAAGTAATTAAAAGAAAAGTATTGACCAGTAAAAAAGAATTGTTTAAAACAAAAATTATTTTATGGTTATGCTTTCTAAATACATAAAGTATTTAAAATTATCGTCAAAGTCTTTCAGAAGATGTTGCGTCGCTCGTCTATGGTTCATTGCTCGATGGAATATTTGCAGGAACAATCCGAACCACGATGATCGACTTCCTACGTGGAGAGGAAGGCCCGATACTTTGATCTACAGTCAAACAATTTACATTCTATCATCTATGTTAACGGACACAGGTGTGTTGAAAAATATTTACAGAGATATAAATTTATAATTAAATTGAAAATTACCTAATTGTAATTTAATTAATTGAATAGATTTTTATGCTGGGATGATTTGTTATAGAGAAATTATTAATTTCAATAAAATATAATAAAACTTACAAATTATTTCTTACCTATTAACTCACAAAAATAACATCTGTTTATGGATATAAAATGAAACGAGAGTAAGTCGTGGGGGGCCCATCCCCGAATTCCCAGCGCACATTCAATAAGTCTTCATTTATTGACAACTCAGTACAGGGAATAAATTCCTGTATCTCGGTGAAATACATAACGACGGGAAAAGGGAAAACACCACACGAACGAAGAGTGAATAAGAAAGAGAATGATCATCCGTCGGAAAAGATAATCCAAAACGAGGTGATGGTGGGGATGGGATGAAACAGCGATCATCTGATTGAGTGAACGAACGGAAGGGAAATGGACCTTGTCCCGGAAATGTGATTGGAATTTATCCGTTTCACACCTCTTTCCCTAAAAACGATCGTCCCCGATCGGAATACTATGCGCAGTCAACTCAAATTTAAAACAAAAAAATTGAAATTATTCTTAGAATTGTGGATTTTTGTCAGACGAATGGAAATGTTTTGAGCCCAGTTTTGGAAGGTGTTTGGCCCCGGACGGTCAGAGAAAGAGCGAAATTGCCGATGAATGAAAAAATATGAAATAAAAAACGAAATGATCAATTAAATTCGGCAGTATCTTGAAGTGTGTCCCGGTCTTCTGCAGCGATGGCAAATCACGTCTCTTCTGGAATTTTGTGCTGCTGGTCCTTCTCGAACGGCCTGAGCGTAGGATGTACTCGGCTGCTGTTGGCGCGAGTACGGAGTCACTCGAACAGTCGGCGGTGGAACCTGGAAATTCGGCATTGGCACCAGTTGGGGTTGAGCCATGAATGGAGCGGACGGATGAACAAATGTGCCTGTGGGAAATGTCGAGTTAACACCAGCAGTTTGTGCTTCACTCTGCCCTTGCCAATTGCCTTCCCTCCGGGCATAAAACTCATATGCCATTGGTATTGACCCATCGGCCCTACAAATTGTGTTCCCCACCCTGGCAGGCCACGCACTGGACATCAGATTTATGTATTCGGGGGTTACCACCGTTGTCATTTTGAGCGCCTCCTCAATGAACTTACGCCATACCTCCCCCTTCTCCCAAAGTAAAACCATGTCACCGATGACCACAAGGCCAAATTTTGGGCGGGAGAGTGCGACTGTCGTGCGGGCCGGGTCCGCCCAAAACTCTTTGCCGATGTCAGTGCCGCCGCCGCTCGATGATGTTCTTGTCGTGAGGAGCAGCACCAGGTCAGCTTCCTGGCTCTGGACTGAGTCGACAGTGGAGACTTTCACGTTTTGCCAATTTCTTTGCTGTACCTCCCGGTGCATCATACTTCGTTCAGCCTGGTAAAGACAGATTATTTGAATTAGACCACAAAATGTTTGTTGGATAAGTCCCAAGAATCCCAGTGCCGTTTCCCGGTGAAGCGGATTATGTGAGGAAAAGGAAATGTTCTCCGACTGGACCGGCGATGTTTGGTGAATCAAAGCCCGGTAGCACTTGGTAAGGACGGTCCGTTCAACCCCACGGGCCCTTTCTAATACCTCTAACACCGATTCAAATCCAAATTTACCCCTTATCGTTACCATTTGACTTGGCAGATGCACCCTTAATTGCTTCTTGTCCCCTGTTAGGAGAATTTTTCCAACTGTCCTGAATTGAGTCAGCGACGAAATGACGGCCGCCAGCGGTGCTTGTCCGCACTCGTCAACGATCATGTGTGTGACTGTTCCAAGGTCAAGCGACAGTTCCTCTGCCAATGTAAGCGTCATGAAGAAGACTCGAAATTTGGCCGCGCGTTCCAACAGCGCCCCAGCTGTGCCTCTTTCTCGGGCTCTTTTCGGCTGATGCTCAAAGTCCTGAACATATTGCTTAAAAATGGTTCCTCTGCCCAGCCTCTCGCCCTTTGTCCCTGGACGACAGGAGAATTGCCATCCCTTTGGACGGCCTCTTCCAATAAATTGCTACCCAACGGTCTAATCCGGTCCATGTATTTGCCTTTGCCCTGCCCGGAAAAGAGAGCTAACATTCGAGCATCATTACCCGCCACCTCCATGGTGTCTTTTACCAACTCACAGACCGCCACATTGAGAGGGGATACCGCCAGAACAATTGCTTTGGGATTTTTTTCAGTACGCTTGCGATAGCGGTTGCAGCACACAGACTTTTACCGGTGCCGGCCCCAGCCTGTTGAAAGATTACCCGGACTCCATCATCTAAAAAGAGTTTGTGCGCCACTTTTTGGTTGTCGTTTAGTCTCTGTCCCAACTCCAATTCATTTTATGGCAGCCTGACGGCCGGTCGGGTTTCCTCTTCGCCATTTCCCATTAAAATTTTGAGAATTTTCGAAACCGGGTGATTACCATTGGCGAGCCCGGATGGAATTGACTTCTCGAAGCACTCCTTCCGGAAAGGCAACCCCCCCGTATTCTAAACCGGTAACACGTGGGCTTTTACCTCTCCCAGAATCGACTCCCAATCGGACCAACCTCTTCCATAATTTTTCTTCTCCTCAAATGAAAGAATTATTCGTACCGTCGCCGTGGGGACACCCTTCTTTGATTCACTCATCACGACTTCAAGTACTCGGCCACGTGAACAGAATTGGGCACGGTGATCATTCGCCACTTTTGCTTTGATCGGAGTGTCTTCCTCCCATGCTTCCAAAAACTCTGAAATTTCGTGTTTTGTCGCCAGCGTCCAGTCGAACGAGCACAATTGGCCCTTGGTGAGCCAAGATTGGAGGTCCGCCGGCGCAACACGAGGTCTTGACCAATTTAGAAGGACATCGACGGCTTGCTTGTTGAGCTTAATGGAATCGGACGCCCTTTGTGCGGCCGCGGCGGCACCCATTAACCTTTCTGAAAATGGTGAGAGTGGGAATGAGAAGGAGTCAAGACATTCTTTTACGCCTACTATCACTGAATGGCCATGGGCAACGTCTTCGTCCCCTTTCTGATATTGAGCCGGATACGGCAAAATGTAATTGTCCCCCATTAGCCAATTTTGTGGGTTGCCTATTGTGGCCAATTGCAAATAGACCACCTTGTTGAGCCATACCCTCTCTGTTGAGATTTCAGTCAGCTGCCGAGCATAAATTGTCTGAGGTCGCAACATTTCGGATGCGATCACTGTCGCAGACTTAAAACCACCACCCTTATGTCGCTTCAGATCGGTTACCATCCCAGGGCGGGGCAAGCCATTGACCAATCTCACCTCTGACACCGATGTAGCAAACGCTTGCACATTTATTCTCCCTTGGACGTACCACGGACGAAGAGACTCGGTCGGTCCGAGCGTAAGATCATACGCCAGTCGTTCATATCCGACGTTTGGTTTCCAATTGTCTACCATCACAACATCACCAACTTGTAAGAGCCGTTCCGACTGGACCAAATTATCAGGAATTCCATAAAAAACGGACCCGTCCCACTAATCTTACCGCCTATGACACTCGCCGTGTCCGTTTGACATACCAGGTATTTGGCCGGTTTGAATTGTTCGCTTTGTTCGGGAAATGTCGGCCCATGGTCCTCCATTGGTTGGTCGGTCTCCGAGTTAAAGCCCCCATTTGCAAACTCATCAACCGCCATTTCGGTAGCCTCCTCCACTCGTTCCAAATTGTTGGTCTCAGTCAGTCCAACACTTCTCTCAAATTCCTCGTCCAAACCAATTGATACTCCGCGACTTTCCGCCATTTCCACCGTGCCTGACGGCACTTCCTCAGCTCTCTCCGACTCAGATTCGACACTTTTTTCTCCACCTGACGGCGGTTCACAAACAACACCAAAACTTTCCTCAACGGCTGCCTCCAGCGGTTGTTCTTCCATTTCGGCGTTAGCCGCAAGTACACCGTCGTTTCGCACCGGGTGAGCATTCCTTGACGATCGACGACGACCTGTCTAACGACGAACCATTATAGCGATTAGAATTTTCTTTCTCCTTATGAATTAAATTATAATTAGAATGATTAAAAAATATATATTTCTACGGGCGGGTAAATAATTGTGCAATTCTAATGGACGACTTTACTCCAAAAATCTCGCTGGTTTCGTTATTTTGGACCTATTCCTTAATCCGTATTTGGGTAACTGGTTTGTTGGTTTTGGACTGTCATTCTGACAAGGAGGCGAGCCATTTTCCTTAGTTTCGCTATCTGTTTCCTTTTTTGGACTAGGTTTGGGTTCTGTCACTATAGTTGGGTGAGAGTATCCGGGATAATTATGAATTTCTTCAGCCTCAGCTTCTTTTAAAGCGCTTCTCTCCTCTGAGCTTAGTTTTGGTGTAGTACATGCTGGACCTAAGTTTTCTACACACTTTTTGAGCTGATTTACATGGACGCGCCGCGGGTTTGCTTGCGGTGAATTACAGCTAACGATTGTGGCATTGATTCCATCAATTTCTATCCTTTCCACGGTAAATGAAACTTTTTGGATGTTCCTAATTTACCACAATAATTCCTTAATAAAACTCTGTCTCCTACTTCTAAATTAGGGGGTCTCATAGTTTTGTCATATTGGATTTTCATCCTTTCCTGCGCTTCGGCGTGAGCTTCAGATGCGCTTTTCCACGCTCTCCGAAGAGAGGTCATTAATTTATGTTTAAATTCAGTCTCATCTGTGAAAGCCACTGGTCCTCTAACTTTTGGATCTAAGATTTGGTCTACACAGAATATTGGGTCTCTACCAAACATGAGAAAGAATGGGGATTCGTTGGAAGAAGAATGGATGGAGGTGTTATAGCAAAAGTTGGCGTAATTCAAAAACTCATCAAAATCGGGTTGTTCTTTATTAATGTACTTGGCGAGAATATTATGAAAGGTCCGGAACGTCCGTTCAGTCGCAGCGTTGCCCTGCGACCAGTAAGGCACGGCATATTTTTTATTTATGTATAGTAGGGAACAAAATTCTTTAAAAAACTCAGAAGTGAATGCCGACGCATTATCACTCACCAGTTCGGTACACCCTCCAAATTTTAAATAACAATTATTTAGAAAGGCACGCGCAATCATCTGAGACTTAGCGTCTGGTAATGGTACAGAAATGACATATTTGCAAAACCAACAGATTATATTTAGAATATACTTATTGCCACGTTCGGTGATCGGAAACGGTCCGGCTAAATCTAAGCCTACTCGTGCAAATAGAGTATTTGCGGGAACCATTTGCATTTCGGCCCGATAGGCCGGAGAAGGATTATGTCTTAACTGACAGGTAATGCATTGCTTATACCACGTTAATATGTCGGAATACTGGAGAGGCCAATAATATTTGCGGCACTTTTTGAGCGTTTTCTTTAGGTCCATATGACCACCACCTGACGGTGAAGCATGGAATGAATCAAAAATAAGTGATCTAAGTGAAATGGGAATGTAAATTCTAGGAGTTTGACCCAAACACTTAAAGTATAAAATTCCTGAGTCTAAAACAAGATTTTTGGCATTGTCGGTTAAATTTTCTTTATCCACTTCGTCCATATTGTCAGGAAATTTACCAGTTTTTAAAAACTCAATTCGTTGTGAACATTGAGGGTCATCACTTTGCTCTTTCTTTAAGTCAATGTTGTAAGATTGTCCATCTTTACCTCTCAGAATTATATTGTTTACGAAGGGGTCAAAAATAACTCGTTGGTCAACCATTAAAGATAGACAAATGGGAAATTCTGCTATATCCTCAAGTTCATTTAAATTTTCAACTTCTTTTACTGGTACCCTTTCTTGTGCTCTTGACAGAGCGTCTGCTAAGCTATTCTGTTTGCCACTAATATGAACAATCTTAATCTGATACCCTTGTAATTCAATTAACCACCTTGCCAAATTGGGGTGTGCTTCTGCCTTTTTAAGTAAATAGGCCAGTGGTTTATGGTCAGTATGTAATTCTACATCCGACATGAAGATATATGGCTTAAATTCTCTAAGGGAAAAAATTATGGCTCCTAACTCAATTTGAACAGGTGGCCATTTCCTTTCAGAAGCACTGAGAGTTCTGCTGCAATAACTGATTGCAGAAAAGGTGCCAGAGTCATTCTTTTGCATCAGAATGCCTGCTTGTCCAACAGTGGAAGCATCAGTAAAAATGTGAAAGGGTTTCGAATAGTCAGGAAAAGTTAATGAGGGTTCCTCTGAAAGGAGTGATTTAATTTTTGCGAAAGCCGACTTTTGCTCCTCTCCCCAACTGAAGGTCAGATTTTTACGAGTAAGCCTAGTTAAAGGTTCTACGATTGTTGAAAAATTAGGTATGTGCCTTCTATAGAACGACGCCATTCCAACTATTCTTTTTACTTCATTCACATTTGTTGGATTCGGGAGGTCTTAAATGACTTCTATTCGACTCAGACTGGGCCTATAGCCTTTGGCATCTATAATATGACCAAGAAAATTCATTTGGGAAGAAGCAAAAATGCATTTCTTTGGACTTAGTTTGAGATTAAACTGTCGGAATCTTTCGAAAACGCTGCGCAAGGCAACTAAATGTTCCTTAAAGTCGGCAGATTTAGTGAAAATTAGGATATCGTCAACATACGCGAGGACATTGTCATTTAGACCGGTTAGGACTCCGGCCATGGCTCTGGAAAATGCGGCCGTGGCATTTTTTACTCCAAAGGGCATGTATGTCATTTGATAGACCCGGTCTTCTGTTATGACACCACACTTCCTTGAGGCGTCGGGACTCAATTTTATCTGCAAGTAACCACTCGATAAGTCTAAGGAAGTATAAAAATGGCAGTTTGCCACTCGTTCCATGATGGCGTCCATCCTAGGAAGAGGATAGTGATCGGGAACTGTTACATCATTTAAACGTCTAAAGTCTAAGCAAGGTCTTATTCCGCCATCCTTCTTTTGTACAATTACAAATGGGGTTACCCATGGGGTGTCTGATTCAACCATAACTCCCGATTTAAGGAGCTGATCTATGTGTTTCTGGAGCTCTAGTCTGTACCTGTAGGGGGTCCTACGAGGTTTGGCTGAAACTGGTACTTCTGTGGTTGTCACCACATTGTGTTCACCTTCTGTAAAATATCCTAAGTCGTATTGGGACTGACTGAAAACATCCTCAAACTCAGTACATAATTCTTTTAATTCCTCCAAGCCTTTTCCCGTGACTGAACTTTTGGAGAAATCAATTACAAATTGTGGATCGGAAATGACACCTTTTTTCGCTATCATAGACATTAGACTTTCGTCCATGTCTTCTGACATTATGTTGTCACTTAATAGTTGAACTTCATTTGCATAAGCTACATGCTGTCCCTTGAATACTTGAAATGGTCGGGCAGAGGGATTTATGATAAACATTTTCACTGTCCCTCTAGAGGGTTCCGAAATTACTGGAATTAAACCAAAATTTTAACTGGCGAGTGCCAATTAGAAACTTTTTATTGGGGAAGTCAAAAGTGAATGGCGGTAGTTTTTCTAGTATGTCACAACCAATTAAGGCTTTGTATTCGTGCGATTTGAATTTGGCATCTTCAGCAAAATGAAATGTACCTTCGACTTCACAGTTACCAATTGAAAAGGTTATGTTTCCCTTTTCTGTGAGAGTGAAAGTATGACCGGAAGCACTTACTACATTGACAAAAGTTGGATAGGTGAGACAGCGCCATTCAATTGCCAAAGATTTGGGTGCTAGACTTATACTAGCGCCGGTGTCAATTAGACACCTGACTGGATTTGAATTAATTCGGGATTCAATGACGGAGCTATTTGGTGAAATGGAACCTAATTTCTCAACTGAAATCCGCTCGACGCGATGGGCCCGGTCCGTACCCACTTTTGATTTTGGTCGAGTACTTGATCCTTCCTTTTTTTCTGAATCTTTCAGATGTCGGTTCCCTTTTGTGTTTCTCAGGGGGTCTCTCACTAACGGGTAAGAAAGGATCTGTCTGTGGGTCACCAGGCGCATATTTGCCAAAAGTTATCCTGCGAGTTGAGGGAACAATTGTCACTCCACCAAAGCGGTCAATTAAATCCGCACCAATTATGAAGTCAAAGGATTCACTTTCAAATAAAGAATTATCGGCAAATAATATTGGGGCATCACCCAAATTAATTTCTCCTTTTGATAACCAGGCCCAGGCCAAAACAGTTCCTTCCAATTTATGCTGCTTGGATGTCTTCACGTTTGGTCCCGAACGGGCGTAAGCGAACATATACATCCAATCTTTCAATATCTGGTATCTTGACAATAGTGAGAATTTTTTTAGATGCCACCGAGGTTTGTGACGCAGTGTCAATTAATGTTGGCACTTTGACTCTATCAATTTTGATCAAAGTGATTGGGAGATCTAATTGTGCTGGGACAGTGACAAATGCCTCATCATTTGGTTCTATCCGCAGCATAAACACGGATTCACAAACATTTGCGCCTTTGCTTTCTCTCCTAGGAGAGTTCATGTCATTTGGAGATGATGAAATTCTGTTAACCGGAACAAAACGAATGGATGGGGTTGGCTCAGATGAGGGAAGGCTTGGATTAGATGGGATTGAGGCATTGTTTTTGTGTCATGGTGCTCATGACATTCTGTGCCAAGCCCCCGGCTTGATTTCCCAACACCAGTCGACCAAGACGGCCATTACCAGCGTAGATTTCGAGAGCAACCATTGAGAATCTTATCAAGACATCAATAAAACAAATTAATGAAATTGAAGTGATCATAATTTTCCATATGTAGGACCAGTCCCAAAATAATTCTTTCTGTAACTCCATCTTAACAGTTTCCCAGTTGGAAGACAGAGTTGATGAAATTTTGGTATCCCGATAATGGATTTGATAAGTTACTTCGCTTATTTTAATCAAATTATTGACAAATGCATGAAAGTTAATATCCGTTACATTAAACATGACTAAGTGATGAAAAGCATGAGTTCGGATTTGAGGGATAGGAGACGAAGTCCATCTCAGATCGTTCCCTTTGAGGACAGTAAGTTTGGACAAATGTGCATTGAATTGTCAATGATCAGGACTTCCTTGTTGAGTTGAAGAATAATCTCTCTGGATTCAAATCAGATTTCCTTGAGAATGATATTATGATCATTGACTGAGGATTTAAAAAAGCAGTTTCTTCTTCCGAGTGGGTTTTAAATGCTATCGGTATGTGACAGGGATAAAACCGGATGGCAAAAATGAAAGTCCGGAATCCGGAATCCGGAATTCCGGACCCTCCAAAAAAAGTCCGGAATCCGGAATCCGGAATTCCGGACCCTCCAAAAAAAGTCCGGAATCCGGAATTCCGGACCCAAAAAGGTCCGGAATCCGGAATCCGGAATTTTATGTTGGATCGATCAGCAAAGCTGTCTCAGCTCAGCGATGTGTCTCTTCCATGAGATCACATGTTGCCGTTTCTGCATGCTTGAATGCATAGGACATTGTCTCAGCTATCTCTGTATCCAAGTATGTTAGTTGGGATGCCAGCTGATAGTCTGTGACTAACCCCCCAATTTCTCTTTTACTTTTAGCCTGACGGCCAATCTTGGTAATTTGGTATGCTAAATTTTGATCCGTTTTCCTAAGAGAAACGTTGCAGCTTGTTACGATCTGATTCCCAGGTGGGTCAGTTAATTCAAGTTGAATGTCATCGGCTAACCACGTGTTGTTGAGTAACCGACCATTAAACGATCCGAAAAGCCGATATTCACAATTTTTTCCAAACTCAGGTTCCCAAATTAGCTGAGTTTTGTCACTCATGGTACATTTCCCTTTGTCATAAGGACAGTTGTCAAGTTGACCTAGTGAGGAATGGATAGTTTGGTCACCAAATCGGGAGCTTACCAATGTCCTAAACAGATAACAGTTTTCGCTAAACTCTTAGCCCAAGAGAAGGAACCAAAAAGCCACATCCGAGGAGATAAATCAACCTGATTGTCGGTATAATACAATCCGTCCCGTTGGGATAGGGATCCAAGGTGACATTTTTTATGATCTATCATTAGTTTGCATTCGTCAACTGCGACATTTAGTTGTTCGGGCTCATGGAACTTTTCAATCGAAACCCCAGTTAAGGATGTGTACCTTGAGACAGATTTCCTTACGACGCGACATGCCCAGGCTTGGTTGTTGTACTCAATGAGATTCGGAGTGTAAATTCTTCTCCTCTGGGGCTCTGGAGTGTGTATATAACCTGGTGCTGAAAGAGGACATTTCTGAAAGCTAGGCAGTTCCCAGGTAGCACCTCGCAATTGAGTTTGACAAATTAAGGGATGGTCAGGGATGTAAGGATTTAACGCTTGTGTTTGAAAAGGAGAGACAATGAAGAAAAGCATGAACAGAATAAAGATTCGGCTCAATTGAGGTCCTATACCCGATGATCCCCAGCTAGAAACTTTCATTGGAGATGATTGAATGACTTCATCGCAATTTCCATTTGACTCCGGTTGGAGTTGAGGGATAGGTTCAGGAACCAGCTTTTCAGTTAGAATAACATTACAGGAATTGTTAAGTGACCCTGCAGGAAGTCTCTGATTTTCATCTTTTGAATTAATTGGTCAGCCAACGCACTAACATCGACATTCACATTAGGTGCATATTGTGGTTGGATTTGTTGGGGTCCCAAATCATTATTTTGATGCTGATAATATGGCTGAATCATGTTGACAGGTGGATAGTATGAGGGCTGATTCCCGGAGTTAGTGTTGGGTGCGGAACGTTGGAATTCAGAACGTCTGTCTCTGCAATTGTACGCCACATGACCTAACCGACCACAATGATTACATTTGGGTCTCCCTTTCCAGTTACGATCATTACCACCACGATTATTGTTGTTCCTACGATTAGAGAATTTTGATCTTTGAGATCGCTTATTGTCACTACGGTGTTCCCTGGAATTGTTTGAAAACTAGGACCTCTGGTTGTTATCATGAAAAGTTTCCTGCCTAACCTGACGGTTATCCTGAGAATTAAAATTTTGTTGGGTGTTGGGTGGGTTCCATGAATTTACATTGGGTGATGAAAAGCGATTTGGGGAATTATTGGATTGGGAGATGATGAGTTAAGAGCTTGAACCGCAAATTTCAGAGGATCGGACACATTATTGTCATTGGTGTTGCTTAAAAGTAACTCCAATTTTTGTGCTTGAGAAAATACAGACTCGAAATTTTGGTTTTTTGTGACCCCCGTCAACCGAATTAGAAAGGAAAGATTTGGTTTGATCCGTTCCAAAAATTCGTCCTTAAGTCTGGATTGTATCTGTGCGTCTTCTTGACCCACACAGACCGTGGTGACTAAAGGTGACAGCCTGGACATAAACTCTCTAAGTGTTCAGAGTCGCGTTGTTTGCAAGTTATTAGAGCACGCTTAGACATTTCTCTGCGTTGAGGGGAATCTAGTTTTTCTCGTATTGCGTCTAAGGCCTGCTCAGCCGTGTTCCTTTTGTTGTTAGGTAATTTGTCAAAAATTTTCCTGATGGGGCCCTCCAATGAAAATTTGAGTCTGCCCAATTTTTCTTTATCAGTCCAGTTGGTTCCGGCATATTCTAAAAAGTCTTTGAACTTTTGGGACCAGTTGTCGAAAGCTGTCAGATTTTCATCCCTACCGGCAACTGACTCGCAAAAGGGTCGACAGTGGTGAGGACATTCATCACTTCATCACCAGTATTCTCGGTGTTTCGGGATTGAGATACGATTACAGTTGTGTTTGAATTGGGAGGGGAGTCAGACCCGGACCCGGACCCTGAGTCAGTTTGGACTTGCTTCTCGAGTTACTCTACCTTCTCTGCAACTTGGTCTACCCTAACAGTCAGAGTTTCCATATTGGCGTTCATCTCTGTTGCCATATCATTTATTGCCTCTGTGTTTTGAGTAGCCCTTCGGCTTAACGCTCTCAGAGATCGATTGGAAGCATCTTCTAATCTTATTACTCCTTGTTGGACTCTATCTACTAAGAATACTGGTGCATTTGAATTTGGTTGCAAAACTGGATTAGTTAAAAGAGTCCTATCAATTGCTGTGACATTAACTTCACTCATTATACTTTACTTTCTACTCTACCTGAAGGCAGTTCAATTTATATTTTAAAGATAGATGATAGGTTAGGGATTGGAGACTTAGCCTAAGGCAGGATTGAAAAGGACGCGCAATGAGGTGTTCGCTGGAAGGCTTTTTGTTGAGTTCAGTGCTTTTGGTCGCTGAAGATTGAAGGCGAATGCGTTCGAGAAGAATGAATGCAATGATCGGATGGAAGGGCGGTGCTGCTGCTCGCAATGGTCGGGGGCGGGGTGATGATCAGAGGACGAAGTTGTAATAATCGGGAGCGGCCTAGCACGGGATCCAAAACATTCCCAGGAATGCATTATCTTCTGATCAAACTAAGTTGTAATGTGTACCAACTTTGGAATGTGAGAGGAAAACAATTTAATGAACTGCTGTGGAATTTCGTATCAACGTTGTGCCTTAGGCGGATTACGGATTTGGTCTAACCATTAGTGTTATATTATGACTAAAAGACATTTCGTTATCGGAGCGAATTTTGAAAAATAAAGAAATGCGGACAAAAGGAAACCCATATTTGACAAGAAATGAAACATGAATTACGTGTGCCGAACTGAAAACACTAACCGCAGTCCGGTCACGGTCCAGCGCATTGGCACAACTCGGTCTCGGCGTTCATTGAAATGAATTGTTTGCACTAAAATGGTTATTGAAATTCGTTGATAATCCTCCCCTTTTTTTTAATGTTGTATACCACTATAAGCCTTTCATGCTTTTCTAACAATTGTTGTTATTTTTTCGGATTGAGAAGCCATTTGAAGAGAAAGGACAAACAAACATTACAAAGAATAATAATAATACCGTCCTTTTGAGATTTTGCTCAGGCATGAAAGGCTTTTTCTTGTCATTTAATATCAGATTGTACCAGGACGAGTCACTTCGCGAAGAATGAAGAAATATTCTTGTTCGTCTGTGAGGGAAAAAGGATTACTTTGTTTTGAACTGTCTGAAATTATGAGAATAACAAGATGAGCAATTTTCGTCATCCAACAGAGCGAGAAACGACCCCAAGGTATGCCTGGAACACAGAGGAAGACAACAGACACAAATGCTTCTGGCTTATCTGAGCCATTACAGTATAATAGCACTAATTTGAATTTTCAATTGGCAACCATTTTACGGTTTCTATACTTTGCTCTGTAAGGCAATTTATGCATTCTAGGCTCTTCCACAATTCACTCATTTTCGGCTAATTTTGACCTCTTCCATGGGTATCTAATTGACTAGTCGAGTCTCGATTTTAGTTTAGGCTAATTTCTATGCTTCTTCCATGGGTATTCAAATTCAGTTAAATATGCTGATTTGATTTCTCTTGGCGGCCGCCTTTGCTTTACTCCCGAAGGAGCTTCTTTTAATAATTATTTTCAAACGTACGTGTGTTTTGCTGCGCAGACCTTATTTCCCATTCCTCGCCATCGGCGCTTTTTCCCAAACCTCTCGGTAGGGGAAGTCCATCCGGTGCTACCAGTAAGTCGTGGGGGGCCCATCCCCGAATTCCCAGCGCACATTCAATAAGTCTTCATTTATTGACAACTCAGTACAGGGAATAAATTCCTGTATC
>JAKKIK010000474.1:0-30088 GCA_024500135.1 Heterodera carotae | reverse complement strand
AACCCTTCCACCGGTTTCGGGGCCCTTCGGGCCCCCCGTAAGCTCAAATCCTTTTTTGTATCGAGTTGCCTTGTTATTATAATGTATATTGGAATTGGAATATAAATTCCGTCTTCGGGTATGCTGGTTTTACAATTATTAATTGAATTTGGTTGATGACCGATAATATTCTATTTAAATTAGAATTGGATTCAAAAATCTTTTACTAGAGTGGGCCAAATTCATTTACTTCAATAAATCTCCAATTATGGATGGCACTGATCAAACACACCGTCCTGGCCTCTTTAAAACTGCACCAAAGAAACACTCCACCGGACGCCATCGAAGCAAACGCGCCATTGCTCGTATGCGAAAGGGTCCGTTGCAATTGGATGTTCAATGGCAGTCATTTGTCTGCAATTTCCCTGATTAAATTGGTTTAGGCAAGATTAGTGTTGATTCTTTGAATGTGCAAAAGCGTCATGCATTTGGTAAAACGGAACGCCGTCAGCGTTTAGCTCAAATTCGAGCGAATAAAAGCATCAGACTTTTGGAGCAGCGACGGCTTGAAGGGGACGCGCCATGTTTGGTGGTAAGTATTTGCATTGGTACTGCATGTTTGGTCACCTTTTACGGATATTTTTAAATATAATTTTGCTCTTTTACGGAGTATGCCTTTTGTACATTTGTTAATTTTTGTCCGTTTACAGACTGTCATTTCGTTGGAAGGCACGCGGTCGGCGGAGCAATTAATTCGAATTTTTTCGGAGGCTGACACTGATTTAACCACATTCAAAGAGGACAAAAATGCCATTTACCATCTGAAGTTCGTTCGCCTGCCTCCTCTTTATCCACTCATTGTCTTTCCCCCTTTTTTCCCTGACTTGCCCGTTTTATTCGATGCCTTTTGACTGAATTATTCGTCTCCGTTCAGCGTTCCCCGCCTTCGTGCCCGTTTCGCCTTTTTGTGCCCTTCCGCTTCCATTCAGTCCGTGTTGGATGCCGTCCGCGCCTCGGATCTGTTGTTGCTGTTCTGGCCGCTCGGCGTGGATTGTCTTTTGCTCGAGCAGCAGCGTTTGTTGGCAGCGCTAATTGCCCAAGGATTACCCGCCACAATTAATGCCGTCGCTGGCATGCCAAAGTCGGGCAGACTGCGCGAGACGGCACGAAAACAATTGGACAAAGCGATGGACAATTGGTATTTGTAATTAACTTATTTATTAATTACATTTTAATGTTTTTGTACTGATATCTTCAAAATAGTAAATTAAACCGAAATAACTCTGAAAAATTACCAGCAAAATTATTGCTTTTGCATAGGCACACAGAACACAAAAGTCGTGTGTACGACTTCGACACGGCTAGCGATGCGATGCAAATTTTGCGCCAAATGTCCGTCGGCAAAAAAACGCCGATTATTTTGCAGCGGCAACGTCCATATTTGGTTGTTGAAAATGTACAATCTGATGATCCAAACGAGGTATTATTGGTAAATTGTGCAACTTTCATTTTTACTTTAGTCGAACGCCTCAAATTGCACATTAAAAGTGAGCGGATATTTGCGTGGCACGCCATTGAGCGTCAACAAATTGGTCAGGCAAAAGCTATTTAAAAAATAAATAATAATACAATATTTGGCGGCTCCATTTTTTTTTGTTAGGTCCATTTGCCGGGTTGGGGTGATTTCCAATTGGCACGCATTGACCGATGTTCTGATCCATATTCATTGAAGCTGGTTAACAAGGTAATATTATTGTATACTTTCCATTGTCATTTTCCCTTTTCCGACTGCACCGACCAATGATGGCACTTTCACAGTATTAGCCCAAACGCATCCCAACAGACAAACTCCGTTGGATTCCGAAATTGTTCCGGATCCGATGGAGGCCGAACAGACATGGCCTGACGAAGATGAAATTGCTGAGGATAAATGTAATTAATGCACAATAAAAAACAACTGTGGCATATTATACCAAATTTTATAAATGAATGGATTTGTTTAGTTGCGGTGCCAAAAGTTAGGAAACGAGTGCCCAAGGGAACGTCGGAATACCAAGCGAGTTGGCTTATCGATGACTCCGATGAGGGGGAAGTGATGGATGGAAGTGGCGAGGAGGAAAGTGACGAAACGGAGGTAAACAAATCGAAATTCCAGAGGCAATCACACTGCCTCCTAAAAATGGGCCATTTAAACTAATCGTTTTTAGGAAGAAAATGCGAAAGACGAAATGAATGGGTTTTTGCCACAAATAGAGGAAAGGGATGAAGAAGGAGGAGCTGAGGACAAATGCGACGATTTGAACAGTGTCCTAACAGCAGACGAAAGGTCGGAAATGGACGCGGACAATGACGGCACTGAGGGCGACGGCACGCAGGACGAAGTGGCACTTCAACGTTTTCGTCAACAACGCGAAAATATGCAATGGCCTGACGAAGTTGAGACACCGCGAGACATTTCGGCAAGGCAACGCTTCCAACGCTACCGGGGATTGAAAAGTTTCAGGTGATTTTGATGACCACCAAAACCGACCCAATTTCCAACTCATTAATGCGCCTAAAGGACAAGCCCTTGGGACCCGAAGGAAAATTTACCGCGTGACTATGCTCGCATATACAAACTCGCTGACTTCAAACGAACGCGGAAATTGGCACTCGCCGAGGCGCAAGAAGCGTTTAAAGCAGCTCAGGCTGACGAATTTGCCCACCCCGGCACATTTGTGACGTTGCACATTGCCAACGTGCCGAGACAAATTTTAGGTGAATATTTTGGCAATGTTTATCCTAAAATATTCAAAATAGACTTTTCGGGCCGCCCAATTTGTCCGTTGGTCGTTTATGGCCTTCTCAGACATGAACATCGCATGTCCGTCCTCAACATTGTGCTTCAAAAGCACCCGCTCAGTTCGGACACAGTCATTTCAAACAAAGAGCGGCTCATCTTCCAAGTTGGCTGTCGTCGCTTTGCTGCTTCGCCTTTGTTTTCACAGCACACAAATGGCCAAAAATTTAAGGTCCACCGGACCATAAATTGCCGTTTCTATTGCCTTATTTTTAGTTGGAGCGTTTCATGCCGTCACAGGGCGCCTTTTGTGCCACAATTTTTGCTCCGATCACTTACCCGCCGTCCAATGTGACCGTTTTCCGCCCCCGACAGTCGCAGTCGGCGGAACTTGTTGCGTTTGGCATTATGCTCAACGCAAGTCCCGATCGCATTGTGCTGAAACGGACAGTGCTGTCCGGGCATCCATACAAAGTGAACAAGCGGACCGCAGTGGTGCGGTACATGTTCCACACCAGAGGTTGGCAGTTGTGATCAATTATAATGTCAATTGGACCACTTTCATTGCCTTTGGCAGAGGATGTTGAATGGTTCAAGCCGATGGAGCTGTACACGCACGGAGGCAGGCGAGGCCGTATAAAACAGGTCAGTCATTTCCCCAACAACAATTTGAGCACTGCTTTAGCCTCTTGGCATGCACGGACTGATGAAATGTGTGTTTGATCAACCGCTGAGTGTGCAGGAAACGGTGCTGATGAATTTGTACAAGCGCGTCTTTCCGAAATGGGATTATTCCGATCGGCTGGCAGAGTCAGCGATGCCGCCGAATTCCGAAGGAAGGAATTATTGTGATGGGTCGGGCAAGCATCAAAAAACGGCAAAGAGCGGCGAAGGAAAAGCCGTACACTTTTCGGAAGAAATGGTAGTCGAATAACGCCGCCGGACACTTTATTTTCTTTTTGTTGTTTCCGTTGGTTTTTAAATTGACCGATTATTGGCAATTAAAATGTCAAAGCATTTGTCTTACGCAACAAATATCTCTCGTCTCATTTTTTGTTTGTTTGTTTCAATGCCTTCCAACGGTCGAATGGACGCGGTGCGTCAGTCGCGTGCACGTGCAATTTTGGTGGCTCAATTTGGTGCCGATGTGTTGGGGCCTCTTCGCGCACTCGACACTGCCCAACACTATCCTCGGAATTATTGTAAAATTCGGGTTAGTACCAAATTTTCCCAAATATTTTTGGTGGGTTGGTTGGCATTTGTGCATTAATTGCCCTCTTTTCTGTGAAGGGTGGCATCACTTTGGAGGAGTCCGTCTGCCCAAATGCTTTTGCCCATCCGACAATTGACACTTGCATCGCAAGTCATTCATTCTTTTCTCTTTGTTTACTGTTTGCCTCCTTTTTGGCACAGTTTTTGCCGATTTGCTTCACTCCGCCGACCGTTGCATTGCCTTTGCTCGCTCTTCTCTTTACAATTCATTTCTTCTCTACGGCGAATGCGGTCACTACACACAGCATTAAATGAATCTTAATTTATCCGATTAAACCTTCCTTCCCTTTAATACATTTCTTTCCTCTGATTTAATTGCCTAATTTCGTTGTTTTTTGTCAGATCACCATCGTCTGTCTGAACGCGATTGCGGTGCCGTCGTTGTCGAACTTATCAGCGACTTCTTACCGCATTTGCGTGCTTTGGATGCGTTTGTGCGCCAGTGCGAAAGGCTTGCGACATGTATTTTGCGTCAGCTGAATGCTCTGTTAAATCTTTCGTCGTCAAATGATTGTGGGATGGCTATTCACCAATTAGTCAGCCCGTCTTTGGCGGATTGGATGCGCGACTTTCCATTGGAAAGAGTGTGGCGTTGTTTGGGCGATTTGCTGTCCCTTTTTATTGGTCCGCCATTTCAGCCCCTCAAACAATTTTTATTTATTTTCAGTGTTTGACGAATTAATCGGCCATCATCCGTTCCTTCGTCCCCATTGGGCACAGTTTGTCCGTTCAGTGCGTCTCGCTCAGCACAATCCCTCCCAATTTGCTTTGTACGGACAGTCGAGTCGACTCCATCAATTGAATGGGGAAATTGAGCGATTGGATGTCGAATTGATGGACGGAAACATTTTTAGGGTGACAAACATTTGGCCGGTGGGGGAAGGGATGAAACATTTTGGCATAAGAAAGGCCCGGGGGCAGAATGAACACAAAAGCTTCCAAATCATTACGCGGTACGCTATCATTGCGTTCTTCTGCAGAACATCTGCCACCGTCTCGCCCCTGCGTCATTCGGCATTTCCACTCTTCAGCAGCGGTCCCCTCCGGTGCCATCGTTCGATATTCGTTTCATCGACCGCTTTCGTCGTGCCATCATGGACTCGTTGTCACGTTGGGAGCGTCTTTCAGCAGCGGATGATGCCATTCCGGACAAAAACCATCTTCTTGCGTTGTTGGCAATGGTCCAACTGTTCCACTCACTGATGGCTGAAACTAACAAAAGCGGCGACACCAAACGCAAAACGACCGACCGCAAAATGATACGCGCGCTATACGCAACCCATAAAAGAGTGAGTTGGAGGGGGGGGGGACGGACATTTAGTCGGCAAAACGACAAATTATTGCTGGGATTAAATTGCCGAAAACCAATACGAAGAACACTGTTTAGGTTGTTGCTTTTTACCTGATCGGCGATATTCTGTTCACGCCTACCGAACACATCGACAAAACGTACGGCCCAATCGATGCGGACGCAATCGATCGCAAAGCGAAGGCATCCGCCACACAGGCGAGAACAGTGCTTCTGGAGCATCAAATTGAGCAGATGAACAGAGAGGCACAAATGGTGCAGTAGTTGTCTTTGCAAAGGTTAGGCAGACAATTTGTGCCAATTTAGTTGAAACTGAATGTGGCCGAATGGTGCCAGAAAATGGACGAATTTGAGTATTGTCCGCCATCCAACGGCGCACCCCTGGAGGAGATCGTCGAGAGGAAGTGCAATTTGATATTCGATGGAGCCCATATTTCGGGCAAGTCGCTTACTGAATGGAGTGAACTACATACGTCCCCCCCCCCCCCGCCCGAGCCGGGTCGATGACAGTCAGTACAATTTAAAATTGTAATGACTGTAACTTTTTATTAGTCAATAATATCCTACAAAATTGTTATCATTCGAAAACTTGGGTGTTTAAAAGCTATAAGTAAGCAGAGACTAAAATATTAAGCCAATCAAAAAAAAGTTACAAAGTAAAACTCACACAAATACATGAATCTCGATTTTTTGCACCTGAAAAATCGTAACTTTTTCTAGTTATGTCATCTCTTAGCTTCTTCTTACTAATAGCTTCTCTAACACATGGATCTTTCGAATGATACCAAATTTAGATTTTGGTTGACAAATCAAAAAATTATAAATTTCGAACACTCAGGTAGACTTGTCCGATGTCGATCAAAACAAACAATGTCCGAAGCTCTGATTTAAACAAAAAAACTAAAAGTTGTGTCCACTCTGCATTTAAACATTCCTTAACCCCATTCGACTCACAATCAGTACGATTTGTTCTGTTCGGCACCTGAACCCATAACTCCAAATGTTCGGTATTATTTGGTTTGGTTCGACATTCGACCTTCGGTCCGATAGCCACCTAATTAGTATGTTACTGTCAAATTTGTTAGACAAAATCGGTCGTCTGCTCAAATGCGTACTGAACGGTCATTTGGCGGTCAATCGGCCTCTGTCCAAACTCAACGCGTGCCTTCTATTCCAGCTGATCCAACATGTGAAGGTGTCGTTTATTTGTATCGGCTTCTTCTTTTTGTCTTTAATCCAAAACTTTCTTTTATAGCGCATTTCTACGGCTTTCGATTTTCATTGGTCCTCCGTTTTGGAATGGGCTCAGTTTGGCCGTGCCAACGTGTCCTACACTCTTTTGCTTCTTTTGGAGGGGCAAATTACGACTTTTGCCGCCGCTTCTGGCGGACGCAGCAACAAAAATGCTTTTGCCGTTGCCGCTCTTCGCAATGCCCAATTGGCATTGGCACAAACGGTCACTAAAAATGCCATTATTCGCTGTGGAGTTGCACTGGAGATGGCCCATTACACAGTGAGCAGACCCATTTGCACAGACTGAGAGTGACAACGCAGTGGCATCATTTTTGACAAAGCAATCGTCCGCAATGGCATCATCATTTATTCATTTCTCGACAAAATCACAAATCTGCCCCCCCCGCTTTGGCCCACCCGAAATCTGGCATATCCCCTCCCCCCTCCCCCCCCATCGCACCGTCCACCCGGCACCCGAGCGCACCTTTCAATTTGTTTACCATTCTGCAGAAAATGTTTCCGCCTCTCCTCGTGCAGCGAGTGGACGACCAATTGGCCCGTCTCGACTTGCTTTCCAACGTCGACGCGCTGTTCGGTCGCGTCATCGATTTGTCCTTTCTCTATTGGCATCGACAGTTCCTTTGCGAAACTTTTTGCGACTTTTTGATCAATGACTTAACTTCGGCCGAGTGCGATTTGATCAGCATTAAAGTCGGTAGATGATCATTTTCTGCCGCCGCTTCTGCCCATTTGTATTGTACCAATTGCAAAAATTTTCGCCGAATTTAGCACTTTTTGGATGCGTTAAACGATAGCACCAGCCATTTTCTTCAAAATGCTATCCATTCTGATCAGCAAACATTTTTGAACAGTTTTGGCATTGAAATGTTGACCATTTTCAAAGAGGTCATTCGTTTGGGTTTATTCTTTGATTCAATGCTCAAAGATAGCTGTTTTCCGTTTTTAGAAGTTCTTGGACAAATTATGCACCCAAATTGAAAACGATTTGCGTCTTTCATACCATGCGCAGCAAAATGCGTCGTTTGACTCAATGAATCGGCTGCTCTTCGGCGGAATGTCCGACGGCATTGGCACTGGTGGAGGGGGCGGCACTGTTCTTCGACATCAACGGGATGCTCTACGTGTTCATGATCAGCATCCGGATGACCCAACAACAGCAACTGCGACATCAACTTGTTCAACACCAACAACAATTGCCCAACTTTCTTTCCATCTGTTGCATTTGCCATCTTTTCGCATGGGCAACAAAATGATCAGTGTCAAAGGTGCCTTTTTGCTTTGATCAATCAATACCGTACTTTTACCAATCGATGCTCGCCCACAACGACAGCCTTCGTCACGTGTCATTTGGAGTCCACCTTCTACAACTTGTCCGTGCTCGCCTTGCATGATTGTGACAGTTATCGACGCATGGCACTATTGGCTTACCATCGTTACCAACTGCGCTTGGCCGACTCGGGGCTGCCCAACATGAGCGTGGATCAAGGTTCGTCCGTGGTTATGTCTTGGTATTTTCGGATTTCTTATTTTTGCAGGGTTGGACCTTCTGTCAGTGATGGCCGATGTCGACACATTTGTTGCAAATTATTGTTACGACTTAAATGAACAGGTGGTTGGGTCGGTCGATCGGTTTTCTTCGCATTCATTCATTTTTTCAGTTGTTTGTCGAAAGCAACGGACACGGGAAGGCACAACTGAACATTCTGCGCGTCCATCAAATGGTCAATTCGGTCAAAACGCACGGACTTGGCATTCTGAACACGATGGCATGTTCACAGCTAATTCCCCTTAAATGTATCATATCTTTTTCTTTCAATTTTAAGGTCAATTCGGCTTACAAATTTTTGCGCGTCCAATTCCAAATGCTTTCGCGCTGTCTTTTTGACGAACGCATCAAAACGCTTTTGATGCAAGAGATTCTGTTCTATCGGGACGCAATGGACGATTTAGACCAAAGAGTAATTAAAATCAATAATCCCTTTTATTGTTCTTTGGGACGATTTGTTTGTCTTTTATTCACAGTATCCGATGGGTCGTGCCGAAAGACTCGCCAACGCTTTGCGTCGCTGTGGCAATGCGTCATTTGCAATTAGCGCAAATGCCGTGGCCAATGGCACTGACTGTTTGGACAAGCTTCGGGTGCTTGACAACTATCGCTACGGATATTGATTGTCGAATTATTTTGACGACCACTTTCTCTCAAGGTGCTGATCACTCGGATGGGCAACATTCTCGGCCTTTTGCGACTCATTCGGACGGGCATCGTCGAGTTTTGCTCCCCGGTCATTTTTCGCGATTTTGGGGTCCAAACTGATCAGCAACAGGCACACCTTGCTGAGGAAGCACTTCGCTTTCGCGATCGTTCCCTGCAAAACGCAATGTCTCATTTGACCGACTCGCGCGACTCTCTCGAGGTGTTTTTGGGAATCAAAAGTTGAATTTAGAATCCTCAATCATCAGTTGCTCACTTCGGTGTTTGCGCGTGAGTTTCGTTGCAATGGGTCCAAAAAGTACGGCCATCTCCGCCACTTTTTTGTCGCCGTGCCAGCCCTTACGCTGTGCCATGTCGAACACACGACGGGTTGCAGGGCGCGACTTCAGACCAACGCGAGGAGAGAGGCGACGCCGACAAACAGAGAGGACATGCAAGAACAGAGGCAGCAGCAGCAGCAACTGATCTTTGTGGAGGATGGGTTCAGCATGGGTCAGTCAGTCAGTGGCGGGGTCAGCAGGGCAATGCATCGGTGCAACTCCCTTTTCCCGCCATCGATTGCAATTTCTCGCCAGAGCCCACCCTAAAATTTCATATTTTCCGTTTTAGTTAGTCTCTTATAAAACTACAAAAAAGTGAAACTGCTAAAGCCTGTTAACCAGCCCCTAGTCAGGGAGGTTAATGGGGGAATTCTCCCTCAAAATTGAGGGAAACTTACCCCGGGAATTTTCTTTTACTACTGGAGAGTCTCCCTCGGTTTGGAGGGAGGGCTCCCTCTAAATCGGGGGACTCATTTAATACGAAAATGGAACTTTCCCTCAAAATCGGGGGAACCTTCCCATTCCCTTCGCCTTTTACTACGAGCTCAGAAAAAAACAGAAACAATTGTTTTTAATCCTTCAATGCGGGCATAATACGCGGAGCAGCGCCCCATTTCATTTAAAGAGTAAAAACTTGTTTCGGGATTCATAATCCCCTTTTTGTCCCTTTTACTTTCGATTGTTTCTTCAATTTAAAATTGAATATAATTCGTCGTTTTAAGGTGTCGCTTATGTGCTCACACTTTTCAATCAACGCTTTTTCTTCGATTCTTTGAATTGGTGTGACTCCGTGCAAAATCGCTTTTTTCGTGCAGAATTGGCAAAATGCGCGGCTGAAATGAAAGATGCTCAAAGGCGCAAGGATGAGTCATTGACGCGCGTTTTGGCTGTGAAAACGGTCTTTGAAATTTATGGACAACTAATTTAAATCATAATTTAGCTCATCCCATCTTTTTTTAACTAGAGACCGAAATTTTAAAACCCACTGTGTCAGGCTGACTTTAACAAAAACAACCGGGTTCCGGGCCCGACCGCTCCCAATCCGGATAAACCGGTTTTTTCCAAAAGTCACCGGACCGCGCCCTGAATAACCCGGCCCGGATCGGTCTCTTATTCGAATAAATGTACGAATTTTCAGGCTCAATTAGAGGAAAGGAGGGCAGAACATCGACTGTTAACGTGCACACTGAATTCGGCGCTTACTTTGTTCCAAGCGAATGAAATGTTGGCAGAGGATGAGGGCGACGAAAACTTTTTAGAGGACCTTTGAATATTCGCAAAACCAAATCATAATTTATCATTATTGAATAAATCAATCCATTATTATTTTTCAAAAGGAACAATTCTCACTTTTGCCCTCATTTCCTCACAAAATCAGTCGAGGAATGTTCTGCTCATAAAAGTCGAAGTTGTCATCGCCAAAAACACAGAACACAACACGGTCAAGCTTAATTGTATGCATTTAATATGTGCACAAAAAGAGGGGGTCTTTTTTGAGTTTGCGTGCCGTTTCGTTGTTCTGTCCATGCGTCAGCCAATCCCTCACACTTTTAATCGCAATTTCAGCGGCTTCCCTTTTGGGGAAATTGTAGACGCCAGTTGAAATGCATGGAAACGCATAAAATGGAAAAATAGCGGAAAAGAAAAAACATGCAATTTACATACGATGGATCTCAGCTTATTGTCGCGAGCCAAGTTTAGAGAATTTGTGTAGCAATTAGCCAATTGTTGACGCTGCTCATCAGAAACTTCAGTACCAATTTGTGGTCCAACAGTGTGAACGATTGCTAAATATAAAACAACCATTTTTAATCTGATCGCCAATTGGGCTCCGCGTGTAACTTCACGCGACACAAAAAAAAGAGAAAATTTTCGATGGGAGCCCCGGTTTAAAGTGATTTATCTCGTCAAGAGCTTCCATGTGATACTAAAAATGTCATTAACTAGTGTGATTTATTGTACAATACATACTTTTATAAAACAGCATTTCCGTCTCAACTTTGAAGTTACATAACTCGGTTCATTTTTCTTGCCGGATCATTAACAGTACCATTGGTTTCTCTCATTGAGATGAATCCAATGATATGCATTATTTCTACAAATTCCATCCCATCGTTTTTATTTAAATTTTTTTCTGTTTTTGACCTTTAATTTTTGGAACCAAATTGTAGGACTTTGTGATTTTTGCCTCGCCAATTTCGCACCCATCCAATTTTTGGCATTCCTCCAGCAATTTAGGCCCCGCCGTTCGATGGATCGCCCCGTCGACACCGCCGCCTTATTTTTCAAAATTTAATTTATTTTTTTTTATATCCAAAACCTCCAAGAAGAGAGCTGTTGGCTGCATTCACAATGCAATCCACCGTCAGTTTAGTGATGTCCCCTTTCAAAACAGAAAATTTGCTGCGTAACGACAAAGCCATTTTATGCAAAACGAATCACTGCAAAAGAAGGTAAATCGTGTAATTCAAGAGACTGAGATTGATTAATTGTAAGCATCGCGGTTAACGGACTAGTACAATTCAATGTGAAGTACAAACAGAACAAAATTTAGCTTTGAATGATTGTAAGAATGCTTCGTCATGCATTATTAGTAAAGTAAGTTTTTGAGTTTCGCAGACCAAAATTGTTGATTAGTAAGGGAGTTGATTTTCAATCCATACAATTCCGCTCAAACGAAAAAACGGAGGCATTGCCGGGAAAATTTGAAAATATGGCATAGTGCCTACTCGCCAGTGGACAACTCGACAAAGGACAACTCGCCGATGGACAACTCGCCGAAAGATACAACTTGTCGAAGGAAAACTCTATAGACCAAAAATTGGACCATCGGCGAGTTGACCTTCGGCCAGTTGTCCATCGGTGACATCGAAAATTATTGCGATTCTTAAGGAAAACTAAACAAAAAAAAAAGAAATTAAGGCCCACAGAAACTTGAAAAATTAAATCGGCTCTTAAGGAAACAAGGAGAAAACCAGGAATGCGGTGCCAATAGGCACCGCAGGAAAATTTTCATGATCAGCTATTCCGAAATCCCTGTGAACGTGTTTTTAATGACCTAAAAAATTATGTGGTCTAAAACGACATGTATAAATACTGAATTCATTTATTTACAGCTAATTTCTCACTAAATTGAAATGAGTGGCTTTTCTGAACAGCTCATGCGCGATCGTCTTCAAAAACTGTCCAACACTGCACATTCCGTAAGTTTGGGATTTGTCCATCATTTTAGCCTGGGGCGAAGACGTGGGGGGGGAAGGGAAAGATTGGCCACTGGAAAGGGTAGTCGTAGGTGACCACATTTTGGTTTGTCCATCTCCTCTTTGGGGGCACCAAATCAATTTAAAAAAGACCTAAAAAGGAGATAAAAAAACATTTTTGGCTACTTATGGTTTGTACTCCATAAAAAAAATATCGGGCCGGGTTTCGGGTCGCCAAAAGGACCGGGTTTCTGGTCACGGGTTTCGGGTTTTTTCGCAAAAATTCAACAATATTTAATAACTGCTAATATTTTTCGGGAATTGGACTCAAAGAATATAAAATGTTATGGGAGAGGGGACCTGCCGGTGCCGATAGGCGCTGGGAGGATTGACAGTTTTAAGTGAATTTTGTTAAGATGCTCCTAAAATTTCTGTTTTTTAATCTATAACATCTCAAGATTTAATTTTTTTAATTCGCCTCAAAAATATTTTTAAAAAGACAAACCCCAGAGAAATTAGTCAGACAGGGGGCATAAAGGCAACGACATTGCGCAAAATTTCATCAAATTCGTCAACATTTCGTCGCCAGTCTTAAATGTCAAAACAAACATCCTATTCGTGATCGGAACCCTTGAAAACCCCTAATTACCAATTTTGAGAAATTTTTGAGGGGGTGCAGCATAACCCTGAAGTACCATCAATTTCGTCTCAATTTTTTTTTCTCGAAATATATAAAACTAGCCACGTATGGTTGTTGATTTGTGTTTCTGAGGTATTGCATACCTATATTTTGAGCAAATTAAGACTAAAACGAACTTTTGTTCGATTTTGGGTCTGATGTTCGGAATTTCCCTCCCCCCGAAATCAATTCCCTCCCCCGAATATTTTTTTGCTTATGGGCTTGATATGTGTTGTTCACATTCTTGATCTGCGATCAAAAATCCATGGACTTTTTTTATGACATGAAAAAATTTTGGGGTACAAACTATATAAGTACCCATTTTGTTCTTTCGCAGATTCAAACTCTTTCTGCATGGCTGCTTCATCACGCAAAAAAGCATGCCGACTGTATTTTGGACTGTTGGCTTAAGGTTTGTTCATTTTTCCGCTCATCCCACCATTTGTCAAAAGTCAATTGAACAAATACCTTATTCAAATTAGTCCACTACGGTTCCTGATGTAATACATAATTCATTGAACATCCCTTTCAATTTGTCTTTTTTAAGGAAATGCGCAATAATTCGGATAACGAGCGGCTAATGAGTTTGATCAATTTGGCCAACGATGTGATCCAGAACAGTAGGAAGAAGGCGCCCTCCTTCCTGGCCGCCTTCCTCGAGGTGCTGCAGCCGGCGTTCGCTCATGCCGCTGAGTGTATGGACCACTCGCGTCGGCGAATGGTGGCACGGATTATTTTGGTATGTTACAAAGCAAATGGTTTCATTCCAAAGCTTGGACTATTGAGATTTTGCTATCTAAATATCCATTTTATGTACAATCTTTAAAGGTATGGCGCGACCGCCAAATTTACCCGGCCAAACATTTGGACGATTTGGCCAAATGTTTGGCAATAGACGAAGCGGCGACACTCTCTGTCTCTCCAAATTTGGATTCGGAAACCGAAAGCCCTTCGAAGAGATCGCCCACCAACGGTGAACAGTCGCCCATTGCATCGGAGGAGGACACAAAAGTGGGAGGGGGGGGGGGCGGAAGCGGCACACATTTCGCTTACTTTTTTCGTAGAAAATCAAAGAAGAATTCCACGCCTTTTCTACACTCAGCTCCAATATGATCGCCCTTTTGCGCAAATTGGAGGCCAATTTCATTTTGCAAGTCAATAAACTGTTTTCATTTATTATTCAGGACCCTGCCTCGACTGATGTGAAAATCAGGTATTTTTTAAATGTAATAATATCTTAATCTCGGGTTTTTTAGGCAACTCATCGCCGCTTATCCGGAGAGCATAGCCAACCCAACACTGCTGAAACAATTCAAATCAATGGACGAATTTGGCGAACTTTCGGTGGGGGAAAACACAATAAATACCAGCAAAGTAATGCTGAAATCTTAAGAAAAAAATTGCGGAGGCAATGCCAGGGAAGTTGAGGGGAGGGGAGGAATGCGGAGCAGCTCAAAACGCCCCCGCCGAAACGCTCCTCCCCCCATCAAAAAGCCCCCAATCAAACGCCCCATCGCACAAGAAAATATTGAAATTATAAACTGAGACTCGAGACACAAAAAAAAACGAGAAAAGTCTCGGAAACCACTCCATTTTTTGGAAATTTTTTTACTAAAGCCAATTTATTATATAAAAAGCGTTTTACGGTGGAGTGAGTCTAATTTTAAGGCAAAAAAGTTTAGGAAGTGAAAAAATGGTTTTGACGTTGCGGTCCCAAGGCTTTATCTTTTTTTCTACTATAATCTTTTAATTTTTTTTGTATCGGGGCGTTTCAAGCTGGGGGCATTTCGGTTGTGGGCGTTTCAGCGGGGGCGTTTTGTAGTGACCGGGGGAATGGACAAAACAACGCATGGAAGCGCACCAATGCGACTTTGTTTTATCAATTTTTGGTTTCCACGCGCTGCCGTTGCTTTCTGATGGCCCACTTTTTCGCTTTAGTGGTCGATATGTACTGCGGGAGGTTGCGTGAAGAGCTGAAGGATCGCCAGAACTTTCAATTCTTACTCGAGGATTACATCAAAGTAAGTACAGCAATGGCACCAACGCTTTGTTTGGAAATATTTGCAGGCATTGAACGAAGCCAACGAGCGCAACAAACAATTGGTTGTATCGGTGAAGCGACGTGTCACCCGACTAGACGAAGAGAAGCGCGACTTGGCCAGGCACATCGAAAGTTTGCCCGACCTAACGGAAATGTTCGGCTCCGAGTCGGCTTCCGCGCCGCACCTTCCGTCGTTGGGGGAGCTGTTCACAGCGACCTCGTGAAATAGGGACAGTCAGCGGGAGACGAGAACAAAGCGATGAAGGGACAAAGAACATTATGAACTACCACCAAGCCCGTACCAAAGACGGGTACCCCCTGATAAGTACGAACATCTTTTTTTTGTTGCTCTCACCAGTCATCATTGAAATTTTATAGATATCCAGCCTGCTAGCACCTCAATTTTGAAATTTGATTAATTGTATAATGCTTTTTATTTGGGGAAATTGCCCGTGGTTTTGTTTATATTTATTTTATTGAATAAAAAGAAACTGACTGAAAGTTGGTGGTCCCATAACAAGAAGAAAGTAATTAGGATTGACAACAATATCGTACAAACTCAATAAAATTATTAGGTCACATGAACCAAGCAGACTTCGGTTCACTCATTCGCAAGCACCCGGATGATGTCATTGGACGATGTTATTGGTTGTGCACTCCTCCTCAAGGATTAGAGTATCTCTAAAACAATACTTTATTCCTTTATAATGAACAAGAAAAGTGTTAACTTACGCAACATTTTCTTGAGCTGAATCATCAGCGACCAATCGGCCTTCGTTAAGTCGTCCCGGAAGTAATTTTTACACACGTCGATTGATTCGCGACTAATCTGAAAGAGTGATAGGGTTTATTATATCTATCCCAAGTCACTGAATGATTTAGCTCACTCACTCTGCTTATCAGTACGTCTTCATGACTAAAATGTCTTCCATACAGTCGAGGTGCGTCCCCCGTGGTGTTCTCAATCTTTATACAAGCTTCGTCACCCGCCTTAGCCACTTCCATTTGTTCGTGATTTCGCTCAATGGAAGAGACAGTGCCCAGCAAAATAACCTTTGAAGAGTGTGCACTTCGATTGACGCTTCTAACCAAATGACATTGCCAGCTTACCTCTTCCTTTGTTTTGGCTGCGATGGGTGTGCCTTTTTTGAGTTGACCCGCCTCGACGGACACCCCGCAAATGATTGGATCCCTCGACTTGAACACGTGCTGAGGCATAATGCGCAATTTGCACGGAAAAATGGCCAAATGTTCATTTTCGCGTCGTTGCTTCAGCGCTAATTCCTTTCTCAAATTGCAAAGCTAATTTTGGTTGGAGAAGGGGCAGGACAACCTGAAGTTCAAGAAGCTGTCCTCCAAATGGTAAATGATATTCGCCTGGAAAATCCGGACGCCCTCTTTGTCAGCCAAAAGTTGCACCTCCCGGTCGACTGGCACGTCAAAAGCCAAAATGCATGCAAATTCGATATTGTGTTCCTGCACAATATTTAAATGACGCAAAAAAAGAGAGTCATTGTTTTGTTTATTGGATGTTTGACCCAAGCCCGTATCCAAAAAAAATTTTCGGGGGGAGGGGAATCGGAAATTTTTTCAAATTTTTGGTTTGGGGGGAGGGGGGGGGGGAGGGAATTTTGAAAAAAGAATTTCCTTTTGCTAGGGAAAAAATTTTTCCCATTTTTTCGATTTCGGAATTCCCCCCCCCCTGGAAACGGGCCTGGTTTGGCCTGTCAACGACTGAATTGACTACTCTGACTTACCAGCATCGCCGCCGCCCTTTGAACGTCCCTTTTATGCACCGGTCCAATGTTGACATTTGAATACTGAAGATTTCGAATGTGCCTTTATCATTATTACAGAAAAATAATAGCGAAACAAGCTCGTAAGCACTAAAATCTTCGAAGGGAGGGGAAGGGGGGAATTGGGCAAATTTTCCTTCCTCTTGCTGGAGAAAAAAACAATTTTTTCCATTTCAGGGGGGGGGGGGTGGGGAATGGGTTACGGACCCGAGCGAAACGCACCGGTATTTTTTGCATTTTGAGAAAGGCGAGCAGTGCCTCCAGCGATCCGAGAGTGCTTGCCTGCACGTAAACGCCCTCGGGCTTCTTCCTGATCGCCATAAGTGCATTCTTAAGCTGATTTTCAGCGTCCCCTCTGAAAGAGAAAGACAAACACTGAAAGGGGGCATTCAGTCGCCCACTCACTTGAGCAGCTCCAACTCCTCCTCGGTGGTGGCAACACAAAGGGGCAGCCCGGCAACTGCCCGTTCCAATCCTTTGGCCAAAATTTTGACTCCCTGAGCCCCTCCAATCTCTTTGTAGTGATCATAATCATTCTGTAAAAGGTGATCGGAAGTGATTTTGATGGGTAATCCATTTCCTCCTCAACAAAGCACCCGCCTTGACTCTTATTTCCTTCAACGGCTGTGGCATCAACAAATCTCTGATCGGCGTCGCGATTGGACCATCGCTGCCAGTCAATACAATGATATCGTTGACCCTCAATGTTCCGTTGATCAAAATGGCATCGATTGTAGTGCCTAATCCGGGCAATGAGCGAACCTTTACAAAAACAAACAAATTATGGCAAAGAAGCAAAAGTGATCCAATGAAGTGTAATATTTTAAGTTCACAATCAGTACGGCCACCTCCATAACGACACATTCGAGCTCTTCGGAGAAGGCAAGCCGTTGAGCATGCCGTGTCTGACACTGTTCCACAATATGTGCCATCAAATTACCGATGCCGTCGCCAAGGAAAGCGGACGTCGGCACAACACTGACGTACTCGTCGAAGTTTGTGTTCTTGTTGGCCAATGCAATATTAATACCCTTAAATGCCGTCAATTTTACACAATGTGCTGCTTGAAAAGTAGGGGGGGGGGGCATAACCCGGAAACAGAACCCAACAATCACTACGGTACAACAGACATTCAATGATCGGGACCTGCTCAGAGAATTCGCCGACACTTTTGGCAAAGCGTTCCTTAAACTCCAATTGGGTGTTCGACGGCTGCGACTTCAAATGCTGCCAAATGTCTTTGCGCGGGTTTGACTCGTAGCCGTACAGTCTGTCCACCTTAACGCCAAGTTGAATAATTTTTCGAATTCCCAAAATTCGGACTTTGTTCAGTGCAACAACAAAAGGCGTCTGCCGCTTAATTAACAGTTTCAGCGACTCAATTGTCTGGGGCTCCAATCCGTGCATTATGTCGACGACAAGAATCGCAAAGTCGCAAAGGGAGGAACCACGGGAGCGCATATTCCTAACGGAGAAACAATCGCCGCAAAAGGGAGGCAAATCCTTACGCAAAACTTTCGTGGCCGGGCGTGTCGATGATCAGAAAGCCGGGAAGTTGAACTGTTTCTCCGCAAAACTAAAGAAGAGGCAAATGAATAAGCACAATTTGACATTAAATTCACTTACATTTTTGACCATTTTGCACCTCTCTTTGATTGCCTGCACGGGCACACGAGTGGCGCCCATTTGCTGAGTGATTCCGCCCGCTTCGCCTTCCTGCACATTGGTCCGACGGATCTGTTCAGTGGTGGGGTCATTTAAAATTAATGTATACTTTGACATTGCTCCTTTCTTTTCTTCTTCCCTTCAAACCGTGTCCAGCATTTTAGTTTTGCCCGTGTCGACATGGCCAAGCACGCAAATAATCGGCGACCTCAAATTGTCAACAGTGCGTTTAGAAGCGGCCAATTCCTTGCGCTTCTGAAAGTGTGCAGAGTATGCCCTGTGATTTGTCTTGCCAAATGCGATTTGGTTGTCTAACGAACCGCAATTTTGGCGCGGACTCTCGCGAACAGTTCCTCGCGCGTCTCTTTGGTAATTGTCAATGCCACAGAGGAGGAGTCATCGCCCTCCTCTTCCCCCTCGGACGAAGTGGCGGAACTGCACTCCTCCTCCTCTTCGATGCGAGGCTTTTCCACAGGAACCGGCTTCTCCCGGAGGACTGCCGCCGCCACTGGTGATAACTCATCATGGGCATCCGGCACTTTTTGCGAAAACCTCTCGTGGGTATCCGGCACGTTTTCCACTAGTGTCTCTTTCTTCGCTGCATCCTCCACAATTTCCTCCCAACTTTCGACGACCTTAAAGTGATCTGTCTTCAGGGACTATGTATCCGAAAACATCCCTTGGGGAGTTTTTAGAAAAAGTGTCCTTCCACTGTTCCCTTGTTCACCTCGTCTTCCGCCCCCTCTTCAGCCTCGCCCTCCTCCACCGCCTCGGGTTCATCTTCGTCCTCGTCAGCGCGTACTTCGGCCGTCTCCTCCCTCGCCATTTTTGTTGTTTTCTTTTTCCCGTAGTAGGGTTTCTTCGGCTTTTGCAATTGGGCGTCATTTTCTTGCGAAGAAATCGTTGGGGCGATTATACCTGACAATAAAAGAATGGCAAGTAAATGTAACACAAAAATGCTAATGAATAAGCAATCGAAACATCAGAAAAAAAACAATGTTTTGCACTTTGATTCTCGAAGAGTCGTTGTGCCTTGGCCCTCTCCTGTCTTTGCTTTTTGGTGAGGTAAGTGCCCTCGCGCTTTTGTTGTAGTATTTGTTCCGCCTTTCGCCGTTTGGCCTCTTCCTTCTTTTCTTGGGCGAGTCGTTCCTGCAATTTTGGTGAGCCGTTTCCTCTTCGTTAGTCCCATCGATCCGAGTGTTGACCGCATTATAACTAGCTTCAAAACTACTGAATTGGTCGACAAGATTAAAGCTTTCGAAGGCTAGAACTATTTTTAAGCAAAAGCTAATTATTAGACAAATTATGGCCAAAAAAAAACGAAAACCCTAAAAAGGACCAAAAGTTGGGCCTCTGAGTCTAAATAAGACGCTTCCATTAGTTTCTTTCATCATCGAATTGGTGGACACTCGCGAAATGTTCGATGGAAGCGAGTCCAACCTGCTCCTCCTTTGCCCGTTGCTGCTCCTCCAGACGTCGTTCCTCTTCTTGCTGCTGTCGTTTGAGCTCATCTTCTTGTTCCTGTCTCTTCTTCAGCAGTTCTTTGATCAGTTCTGCTTGCTAAACATACATTTACAAGTTTAACTTCTTCCCTTTTATTGCAAACCTTATTCTTCTTCTTGCCTCCTCCGCTTTCCTTTTTCTCCTTTTCCTTCTCTTTTTTCTCCTTCTCCTTTTCCTTCTTCTTTTCCTTTTTCTTTTTCGCCTTATCATCCTTGACCTCTGATTGGCCTTGAGTTTCGTCGATCTCCTCCATCTTTAACAGCGTTTTGATTTTTGAAAACAAAGAAAATCAAGTTTTAGGGGTGAATTTGAAAAGATTAAAAAAGGGAGGAGGGGTCCGACGAGGAAATTGTTAAGGGTTAAATGCCACCCTCGAAAATTTTAATTTTTGCGTTGTGAGTGGATATATTTTGGTGTAATAAAATTTATTTCATATTTAATTTATTAATTTTCATTTATTTTCATTAAATAATTAAAATGAGAGATGAACACAGACATTCATCGACGGAGGTAAGCCCCGAAAATGCAAAATAACAATTGCTTGACAAGCCCAAATTATTCTATTCATGAAAGATCAAGAAACACTTAATGTGTATCACTAACACGACTTTATTAAGAGTCTTTTCATCTGTGCTAAAAGTGCCAACCCGCACTCCGTTTTGGTGTTGGACCCTTTTTCCGGCTCAGGTCGATGGTCACTTCGCGGTTCCGAACTTCAACAGGGAATAATACAAACTGCAGAGCCAATTGGTGAGTTTTACCCAGGGACGTATCCAGGATTTGGTTCTAAGGGGAACGGCCCTGGCTTTGGTACTTATACAGTTTACACCCCATAAAAAAAACATTAAATTTTTTTATGGGGTGTAACCGTATAAGTACCCTGGCTTTTAACTTTTGGGGTCGTATTTGTGCCCAGCACCATCGAAAGCCCCCCGTATAATTATTAACCTGTGAGAAAACAAAATAAATATTACGCCTAGACTGCAAACTATCTTAACTTTACCTGCCTTTTGCAAAGAATATCTTTATTTTCTTGTTGTTTCCTTTGCAACTTATTTAGGAAGCAATCCGTCATTTTTGTGCGTGACTTTGGCTGACAAACCCAACCTTCACATAATTCCGTTGGTTCGATTTTCAAAGAAAGGCAGCATGCCGTACCATCTCTCCCACGGCCCATCCGTCAAGTCCACGTTGGCTCAAAAAGCTCGCTTCATCCAAGCGCATCCCTGCGGCGACTTTGTCTTTGTCGCTGTTGGAAACAAAGTGTTCACCTGGGAGGTATTCACCAGCAGGGACTACCCCGGGGGAAGGTATTTTTACCAGCCAAATACCCGCGGTTTGTGAAGCAAGTATTTTAAAACCGCAAATAGCCTCTCAGTCCAAAACAAGCATCTCTTCTCTTTTCACTTTTGGCATTGATTTATTGTTAGGTTCACTCTGGCCAATTGCTTTCTTTGGTCGAGGAACATTTACGCGAAATAAGCGCCATGCGCATTTCTCCATGTGGTCATTTTTTGGCGACAGCTTCACTGGACGGAGACGTGAAGGTCTTCCTAACGGCCAAGTGAGCAAACGTTTTAATATTTTTTCGATTGAAGGGCGGTTAATTTGAAGGCAACATTTCAGCATTATTAAATTTTAAATCTTTGACGGTTTTGCTTCCACTGTTTTTCCACTTCAGTCTCATTTCTGAACACGAACGCGGTCTTTCGGTCGCCTCTCCCTGCGCAGTCGCCGCCTATTCGCCCCATTCGCTGTCCGTCAGTGACCTCTTTCTGTCCGGCGGTGCCCATTCCGTTTCGGCACTTCGAATTCTCTCCGTGTCTGCTGACCACTGCGCGGCACTTTACTCATTGGCCACTAAACAAGTGAAAAAAACAAAACTGATTTATATGAAAGAACGGAAAGATTGCAGATTATTTTGCGAATCACAGCTGACCGGCCACTGTCTGCCTGCTGCATGGACCCGGCCGAGTTGCGCATTTTTTTGGCCGCCGAGTCGGGCCCAATTGTTTCATTGGATATTTGTGCGCAGGTGCCGCCTTTCTTTGATCTTTTCTTTTCTTCTGCTCAGTTCTTCCCCGGTACAGTTTAGTGATCAGTTTGTGCCGTTTTGTATTCAAAATCCATCGTCTTCCTCCAATGTGCCCTCGTCTATCCGTCGATTTGACCACCAACACAACGCTTCCGTCCTCAAATTGGCGCTTTCTGCGGATGGTAAATGGATGTCCTCCGGTGATGAAGGGGGCCGTTATTGCGTGTGGGACACGACCAACGGACAATGCTTGTTGAGTGGAACTCTGCAGGGTTAGCGGACCATTCATTCATCGATTTCCATTCGCACTTTTCCCCAAGGGCCAATTTCCGCGCTTTCTTTTCGTCGCCATTGGCCGACCAGTGAAGAAAGCAATGGCAACAACCAATTAGCACCTTTGACATCTCTCCAACGGAGTTTGGCAGTGAAGCGGAGCTTGAAGATGGTCAGCCATTGGGGGAAGGAGGCCAAAGGGACCGACGTACAATCGGCGCAGGTGGGTGCGGGCGAACCAGGGAATTATTTACGGCTTTCACCACAGAGTAGCCTCGATGAATTGCTTGGCCCGTTAATCAAACGGATAAACAGCGGCGGACGGATTTTGTGTAGCAGTAGCAATGTCGTCGCCTCTACTGGTGCAGTTCAGATGGTAAAAACTAATAAAAAACCAAAATTTTATGGGCTTTCTTGCCAAAAATCTGACAAGAATATCTTTGCTCACACTTTAAGACTGACATAAAGGGACTGCAACTGATGGCAACAGGAAGAGAGTTGGAGAATGTCAACAAAAATGGTGACGATAATGTTGAAAAGAAAAGCGAGCGCGAGTTGCAATTAGCCGACCAAGTGCGTTGCTTGCAACGTGAACTGGCGCGCGTGGTGCAGCTGAACGCAGAATTGTACAGCTACAGTGCCAGCATGGCGCTGGAAGATGGCTGCGTGGTGAGAAGTGGCAGAGGTGAAGGGACAGGCAGCCAAACGATCATTTAAAAATTTACACGCACAATTTATGAAAATTTGTTTTTATCTGTTTATTAATTCTGTCTTCAAAACTTGAGAAAGAATTCATTTGTTTCTGAGAATTACGGGACGTTAACTTGTTTTACTCCAAGGGTTCAATTAGTCAAGGGCGTAGCCAGGGGGGGTAGGGATACCCAAAACATCCCCCCTTCCGAAGAAAGACTAATTTCCCGATGCGTCTATGTAAAAGAAATTCATTATTTTTTGTTCTAGCTCCCTCCTTCCCATCCATGAAATCCAATTCTGGATACGCCCTTGCCATTCCTACTTAAATACTTTCTGACGACACAACAACAATATTTTGGAACGGAATTAATCACACATTAATTTGAGATTAAAAAAATAATCAAAGATACTGTACTTAATGAAAACAATAGTTTTGACCTTCGCCTGGCATTATCAAAGCTACGGCATTAATCACAACAATAAGGAAGTGAATGTTTTCAGCCCACACAGTTCGAGGTGAACGATGCATTAGGAAGTGACGGACAGCGAGGAATTGATGTAACAATAATAAAACACGGAATGATTTAAGCAAGCAAAGGGTGGGAAGGCTTAGCCATCGTGGGCAATGGAAGAGGTGAGAAAACTGCCCTTTGGTTAATAAAAAGAATGTCGAAACTTTCCTAAGGAAGAAAGAAGCTGCATTAAACAATTTAAGTTGTGATCAGATCATAAGCAACGTGCCTGGCAAGACAAAAAACTCAGAACAAATGTATAACAATTTCGGAGACACCCGCAATCATTGTTATGGCCCATCGCCAGAAACCAACGCCCGCGTGAGGCGTACGTCGACGGCTGGCAATAAGCGAACGTAATTGCAGCAATGTGTCCGAATTTTGGTATTTCCCTGAAAAAGGTTCTATATGCCATTGTCGGGAAAGAGACAAGCCAACCGTGCACATATTTGGTGGCAACTGCTAATTCCAAACTCGGCACTTCGTCTGCAGCACTCACATTGTGCTCATTCTATCATAATGGAATTAAAATACTTTTACTTGCCGTTTCTCACGTTCTCAAGAAGAATCCACACGCGGCGCTCACCAGGCGCTTCAAAACCGTATGTCATGAAAACAAAATAGGTTTTCCGGATGCCAAAGGTGGACGGGTCGAATGGAGTCAATGACCAATGCCGCAATTGGAAGCCGTTGAGGGGAGTGATGTGCATGGATGACTTATCGGTGCCACCTCGGATGGCGATAGTTATGTTCAGTTGATTTCCAGGCAGGTATTCACGCTGAACAAGCCGAACTGACAGTGGGTTTGGAATGTGTGGCTCGGCAGGCAACGGCGCCCATCGGGAACGCCTTGGGGGAGAAAGAAATGACAGTGAAACGGAACATAAAAAGGGGATATAAGTACTCAGGTGGGAACAGTTCGTGAATAGCGGTATAGTAGGGAAGCTGACAATACTCGTCCGAAGTTTGCGAACAATCAGGCGGACCAGCACCTTAAAACGAAAGTTCGCCTTAACGGAAGAGGCAACCATTTTGTGGGTAAAAGTTTTGCCTTGTAGAAAAGTGTGTTCTGGCAGATCGTCTGGCCCACGGTAATCGAGTGTTTGCACAAAGAGACCCACATCGGAGGAATTCAACGACGAAGTTCGATTTTCACCAACGCCTTTGTCGAAATTGTAAATTCGTCTTGTGGCATGCTAAAAGCCCAGAAAATTTTAAACGTTGCACAATTTCGAAAGCACAGACCAAAGCGATCAGACGCCGAACGCGTGGCCCATCTTCAGAAAATTTGTAGGGCACTCCGACACTGGTAGTAGCGATGATCAAAAAAGCTGACACAGCCAAAGCTGTCATGCATTTGATCATGAAGTTCAGGCGACGACTCATGTAAATCAAATTGTTCTGAAACAAATGGGGCAAAGAAAACTGAGCAAAGTCTGTTGCATTCGTTTTGATTGTAACTCATAAGAAAAAGGGAAGGAAGCGGCACAAAATGTTTAGTTGTGAAGGAAACGCCAAAAAATTAAGCCGTCGTGGTCACAGACAGAACATAACTGACCGTAAACAAAATGGAAGTGAAGGCGACCAACAGTGAAAAGGCCATCATAACCTAAATTGAACGATCAGAAATAGGTTATTTATATAATACAAATTGTTTAATTGAATTTACAAATTCGGGGTTTATTCCGTTGCCCAGACGACCCATTGTCGGGACGAAAAAGTCGAATAGCAATTGGGTGTGACTGCTGACCAATGCAATGATTGGTGTCAAACACACAATTTGGGCAGTTAAAAGAGCGCGAGGGGAAGACGCTGAAAGAACAAACAAATAAAAGCAGAAAATGGAAAACGATAGGCCCAAACCTTTGACAAGTCCAGCAGAAGCCAACAGAGAGACGAGCGGTTCCCGAAGAAGGGGAAAGAACACGTGGACGAAAAACAGAAAGGAGCTGGCAGTGCCCAGCCATGTGAGCAGCAGCAGTACCAAGGCCCACTGAATGACAGTGAAATCGTAGTGGGCCCTCTCCAAAGAAGCGACGGGGACGCCCTGAGAAAAGAGGGGCGAGAAATGTTATGTCAGTCAATGCAAGAAAATGGATTTCCGATAATTTAGATGAAAAGGGCATGGCACACCTTCCGTCTCGCCCGTTGTGCCATTGCGTTGTGCACAGCGATAGACGCGGTCAGCATCGGAAGGATGTAAAGGGGAAAGACCAAGGAGGGCATTGCATACCAGGCCATGGTTAGGTTGAACACGTTAAGAACGGACACGACGACAACGCCTATGGCTATCATGGCGATGAGTGCTAGCGATTGGTGCCAAAAGGCTGCCTAAAAATCAAATAAACAGAAATGCTAACAATAAGCAAATAAAAAGCCCCTACAAGACCATTAGTCCTCCAATTGTGTAAGTGCCATTCTGGAGACGATGCCAAACCAAAAATGCGACCAAAAAACAAATGGAATAGTGCAGGAATATGGCTGAAAAAAAAGAATGGGTGAAACCAATAAAAAAGACAAAAAGAGACGAATTTTACCGATACGCATGCTGAAGAACACAGTGAACAGACCGACCACGTCGAAGAACACCCAATTGCTGCCCTCGTTGAAGTCGGCGGGCTGTTTGAGGTAAGGCGAGCGAATCAGCGCTTTGGCCAAGGCCAACACATTGTCGCCCGAGCGTTGGATGGCGCCGGGCTCGATCCGCTCGGGCTGATCAAACTCCGTATGGTACACCCATCCGTTACGAATGTAAGCGATATCGAACCCTTAATAAAACAATATGTAACCAATGTATGACGTTTCAAAAGGATTGCCTGATATACGGCCGTAGTCACGGAAAACGCGAAAGTCCGTGTCCGACGGAATAACGCCCAGTTGGAATATCTCTTGGCCCATCACACTGCAGTGCGGGTGCGGAGCGTTGTCCAGGTAAGTTTTGATCAGCCAAGACTCGCCGGGACCGGTCTGGACACAAAATAATATCGGTCTTATCAGCCCCAGCCAAGTGTTTATTGCTGACCTGGAATACCAATTCTCGACCGCCAGCCCCACAGCCCTCCAAGTTAATGAACGCCCTTATGGAATGACGCCATGGATGTGTCGTGATAAAGCCGTGCGATGCTTGCAGAAAGTTTTCTTCCGCTGAAATATGAAAGAAAGAAATATTCTGCATGCCAAGCCCATATGCAGAAAAATCTTCGGGGAGAGGGGGAAAGGATTGGGCAAATTTCCCAAATTTTCTTTCTTTTTGCTGGAAAAAATCAAATTTCTGGGGTTGTGGTACAGCACGCCTCTCCCATTTTAAATTTTTATTTTAATAATATTGTGGTAAAAATGAATAGTGACTATTGGACTGGACTTTTAAAGCAGAGGCGACCAAGAAAACCAAAGTAGCCTATGGCAAACAGCAATAAAAACACCTGAATTAAACAAGAAAAGAATGTCGTTTTCCAGTGGCGTTTCCGAGCGTGCCAACACTTCCATAATGTCCATCATAATCGCGCAGGACACCGCGTCATCCGTAGCTCCGGGCGTATCAGGCAAAGTGTCATAGTGACAGTTTATCAGAATGGAGTGGTCAGTGGGCCGTTGTCCGCGTGGCCCGATCCGGGCCACAACGTTTGTCACTCGGTGGTAGCAAAGCGTGAACGCAGACAAAAACTTTAGGTCAAAGCATCCGCTTGGCCGTTGGACATCCAATTCCTTAATTTCGCTAGTAAAATTAATTGGATGTTGTATGGGAAGACGGTTTTAGCACTTACCAATCGGTTGAGGCCTTTTTGATCCGTCATCTTTTGGAGCTGTTTGATTTTCGATGTCAAAATTCGAAATGCATGAACCTAAAAAAGAAAAACATGCAAATAAACGCAACAATTAGCCTCCTTCATTATGTGGCCATTTAATAATTCACTTCGCAATTGTCGGATCCACTCGGCCGCGGCCCGAGCTCGGTCAGCGCATTGAGCACAACGCGGGCACGTTCCTCCGAAAAGCGGTCCCTTTCGGCTGAAGGCACAACGGAGGGCATTCGATGGTCTTGCCAGACAACTAAACATTATTAAACATGATTTTTAGTGAATTGGAAGCAATGCGTGCGTACTCATCCAGTAGAGGATAGCCACAACACAGAAGACGAGCAGCCAATGGACAAAACCAAGCTAAATGCAGCATCGAGCTTATTAAGAACATTGCCAAATTTGATTGGTCTCCCCCGTTCGGTTTGAACTCGCCTGATTTGCACCATTTTGATGGACTCTGTCCGTTCCTCCCTCATCAATACTTTGGTTGCCGTTGATCAGATTTTGTGCAGTTGTTGTGTGTTGAGTCTGAGCCTTTCGTGCCCTCAACTGGCTATTTTGGTTCTCCATCTTCGTTTGTGTTGGGCCAAAATGTTTTAAACCAACATAAAGTACAAAGATGGTCGTAAGAACTGATATGCACTAATCGCCGCCTTCTAACACAACAATATTATTAATTTAATATCCTATGTTTATTTGAGTTGGGAGAAATAAAAATTGTACAACGACCAATCTTGGAAATTGACTTTCATTTCGTTATCTCTCTTTTGTTAATTGACTTTGATTTTGAATGAGAATTTTGTGATTTTGCGTTCGATGATTGGCGTTAAGGGATCGAACGTGCGCAAGTTAAAATGTTTCACTGATTACACACTAAGGTGGGAATGGTGCTATGCGAAGTCAAATTCTTAGATCATTTTTTGAGGGTCAGTGGTTTTGCACGGCCATAAATCAGCGCATATTCCTTCAGAGGAATGAATGGAATGAAGAGCGGCGGGCGACTTTTGAGATGTTACTTCGGGGGCCAATTCAACCCCAGTTTTATTTGGGTGAGGCGATAAATTCTCCTTTATGCTTTTTAATCGGAAAAAATCAATACAGAACTTCGAACAAAAGTCTCTATGAAAGTACATTGTACATAATAGGGGCAATCTTTCGGTTCATTGGTCCCGTTTTTTTTTTTGTAAAATTTCTGGAAACACATTTATAGGGCTAATTTGAGCCGCTGAGTGCGAATCTGACCACCTTTTCGCCCAATTCCGAACCCCGAACCCGAATTCGAACATTTTTTGGTAATACTTACTTAAGCTGGTGCCCTCCTTTCGTTCAAAACATGTTTCTAGGAGTTATAGAGGACGCTGAACACGATTCCGGCAGTCTTTCGCCCAATTCCGAACCCCGTACTCAAATTCGACCCAAAAGTCGAACCTTAAAATTTTTCAAAAATCGATTTTATCGTATCAGAATGCATGAAATGGACGCTAGCTGTTGTTTTTCCCACGTTTATGATATTCAAGCACTTTATTTAGGTGTTTAGACGATAAAATCGATTTTTGAAAATTTTTAAAGTTCGACTTTTTGTTCGAATTTGAGTACGGGGTTCGGAATTGGGCGAAAAGGTGGTCAGATTCGTACTCAGCGGCTCAAATTAGCCCTAGAAATGTGTTTCCAGGAATTTTACAAAGAAAAAAAAAACGGGACCAATGAACCGAAAGATTGCCCATAATAGGTATTGGTAAAATGGAGAGAGATTATGTATTTAGAAACATAAAAAGTCGCTTTAGGGGTGCATTTTCCAGGACCCTCCTCTGCTGATGACCTTCTTTTTATGAGTTTTTGGGCAATGGTAAAGTTTATTTCCCCATTCCCTCTTCTCAAAATATCAGCATTCTTACCAATGCAAAACCCGCACTAAAAAGCGGGTCGGGTTGGCAAAATATCGGGTTGGGTTTCGGGTCGCCCGAAAAAAAGTCGGGTCAAATCACCAGAAAACTGGGTTTCGGGTCGACAAAAGACTGGGTTACGGTTGACCCGCGCGGCAACCCTGGTGTGTATATGTTAAGAAATTCGCTAAAATTGGTTTATTTTTAAAGATTCTGCTCTTATTGTTCAAATATAATATTATTTTTCTTCAAGTACGCCCTTTTATTTAATAACACAACATATTCTCCAATAACAAAGCCATTTTATAAAAAGCAAATCGCTTATTGTCGTAATGCTCAGACATTCAAAAACGGAATAAATGAAGATGGAGAAAATCTTCGAAAATTGAAAATCCCAATCAGCTTCTTTCCATCAGCATCATCTCTTCATCCATGTTTTACCCCTTCCGTTTCAATGACGGCGGCTGACATTGTTTAGCCAGTTAATAGTGTAAAATAATAATAGTCAAACCCTGGCATATACATAGCCCACGAAGGACCAGCATATTATCAGCGGAAGTTTATGATAAACATAAACACGACTTACCGATCACGACTTCGCGAACGACGTGAAGATTTGCGATCACGAGAGCGGGAACGACGGTGCTTATGAGAGCGAGAACCGCTTCGACTGCGACTGAAAATATCGACATTTTCCCAAAATCTTGGACAGCTAAAATGTTACCTTCAAGTCGTTTTGGCTCTAATGCACTTTATGAGTCCAATCGACTTTTATGAGTCCAATCGATTTTTATGAGTCCAATCAGAGTTTATGAGTCCAATCATTTTTTTATGAGTCCAATCAGAGTTTATGAGTCCAATCAATTTTCTATGAGTCCAATCA
>JAKKIK010000473.1:0-30095 GCA_024500135.1 Heterodera carotae | reverse complement strand
GAACCCTTCCACCGGTTTCGGGGCCCTTCGGGCCCCCCGTAAGCTCAAATCCTTTTTTGTATCGAGTTGCCTTGTTATTATAATGTATATTGGAATGAAAGAAAAAAGTATAGGAAAAAGAAAAAAACACTAGCTCTCTCTCTCTTACTCCCCCATTTTTTCTGTTTTTCTTTCACTCTTTTTCTTTATCTCTTTCTCTTTTATATTTCCAATCTCATTCTCTCAAATTTTTGTTTATTTACCCTCCAAAGAAACAAAGAAGGAGGTGATAGAATAGAGGTAGAGAAGGAAAGAAAGAGGAAGAAAAGAGAGAATGAAGAGGAGAATTTGAAATGTTGAAAGAGAAGGATCGAGTAAGTTGAAAACAAAGAGAAAAAATATGGTATAGTCAGAAAAAGGAGATGCTAACAGAGAGGAAGAAATACAGAAAGAGAAGAACAGAGAAAAAATAAAGAAAAAATTATTAAAAATGAACGGATTAGGAATTCCTTTCTAGCTTTCCAGATTTTCATAAAAGAGAAATTAGACTAAAACTTTACGAACCCGAACCTAAACTCGAAAAGTTTTCCAAAAAATATATAACTTTCAGACTTTAGAAAGCCCGAACATGTTTTCAAGGATTTTCGGTATTGATGATTACTAGGGCTGTCAGTTTTATGTACAAAAATGGTGGTTAAAATATGTCCAAAACCCTTAAAAAATGCACCAAATATGTAAAAAAAGTCAAAAATTAGGGGCGCAAAATAAATAAATTTTTTTTTCCTTCAATCTTATTAGTTTTTTTTAAATTTTTACAAATAAAAATTTAGAAAAATACACTGAATTTAATTACAAATAATTTTTGAATTTATATAAAGCCAAAAAGTTGATTTTTTAGAAAGAACTTTTTTGCCTTTTGTGTAAGAAAAATTCGAATTCAGAGGTGCCTTTTTAAAAAATTGAAAGGTAGATTCTTAGGGGCGCATTTTTCGATTTTATTGCATTTTTGTTAAGGAATTTCTTCAAAAATCAGAAAAAAATGTACCAAAAAAACTGATATAAGCATATGACAAAAAAAATTGTGGTACTTATGTGGTTTACCGCCCATAAATTTTTTTTTAATTTAAGTCTTAAAAAAAAACAGGGTTTTGATGGTCGCTGAACACGAATCCGACGTCCATTTCACCCTGAAAAAAAATTAAAAAACACAAAAAAAAAAATTTTATACAGCGATAATTAGCTTTATAAAAAACACGGAATGGTGTACATAACTGCTGATGATTCGCATAGGTACGATTCTGCGTACATAGCGTTTAATACAACATATTTTAAAATTTTTAAATAGATTTTTACTAAGCCAAAATGAATCAATTAGTAGAAATTTTTTTTTGTAATTTTATTTTTTTTCAAATTATTCGAATTTGGGTTCGGGGTTCGAAATAGGGTGAAATGGACGTCGGGTTCGTGTTCAGCGACCATCAATACCCCTGAAAGTTTTTTTTAAGACTTAGACCAAAAAAAAAATTTATGGACGCTAAACCACATAAGTACCAAAATTGTTTTTCTTATTAATTAGACTACATAGAATCCAGGAAAAAAAATGTATTTATATAAAATTGACAGCCCTACGGATTACGAATACACCATTTATTTCTGCCAATTCCTAAAAAAGAAAATTTTCGTTTAAGACTCATGATTTAGCGAGTTTTAAAGGTCATGGGTTTGAATCAGCTTGGAGTAAAAAAATTTTCACAATTTTATTTTGATTTTAAACTAGGTTATAAAAGGTTTAAAACTTTGCAGGTTAATGAAAAACCATTTTTCTTTTTACAAACCACATACTTTTGAGATTTTGCACTAAAAAATATTCATTTATGGTTTAAATTGTAAAATTTTTGTCTATTTAGAAGTTACTTATAAAAAAATTAAATTTCTAAATTACGAAAAAGTACATTTTTTTATGATTTTGCTAGCGGAGGGGCACGAGCGAAGCGAGTGCACCTGCGCTAGTAAGCCATCCAATATATTAATTTGGTGCTGTGGCGTACGAACGTTTTTAAACATGAATTTTTTCGACACGAATGATTTTGTCATGAAAGAGCGCAGGCAAGCAATGCATGCGTAAACACCGACAGAGAAAAAGATTTGTAACAGAGAGAAAGAAAGAGAGAGAGAGACTATGCAGGCACTCAGAGTTTAAGGAAAAAAAAAGAATGAAGCAAAAAAAACAAATGCAAAAAAAGTAAGAAAATAAAATATGAAATAAATTAAAAATTTTTACCTTTTATAAGCTTTTATTTAATTAGTAAAAACAAACTTAAACACTAAAAAGAATGTAAAAAAGTAAATTAAAAAATGCGAGAATCGAGCGTTGGTCGCCACGAAGTGGCGACCAACGCTTACACACAGATCCTTTATACTATAATAGCTAAAAAAATACCTGGAGTGTCTATATTTCGGAGCATCTCAAAAAAGGGATTTTATTTTAAGGAGGGGGGGGGGGGTTACCTCAGCGAGGGTAAATTTTGTCACAATTATTTACAATGCGCAATTCGTATCCCGCCCATTCTCTATAAAAAGCCTATTTGTTTTAGTTAGTGGTGGGATTTTCCATTTTTTTTGGTCGAATTCAGCCGAAACCAAAGCAGTTTTTATTCTGATCAGTATCCCCAAATTAAAATGACCTCTTTTTATTTTAAAGTTTAAGGAAGGAGTTAAAAAAAGGAAAAACTCTTTTTTTTTGGTCGGTTGGATGACAATCATTTCAAAAAATCGAATTCGAATATTATATTAAAAAATGACAACATTTTGATTTTTTATAAACCAGGCGTTTGGGCAATCTTGATTTCACCTTTAATTTTTTCTTTAGAAGTAACTGCTGGTAAGAGGGTTAGATTTTGAGGAATATTTTCTAAATAAATTTTTGAATTTAATTTTGTTAAAAAAACAGTGCCCAGGGATTCAGGAACGCTGACCACGAATTTTACATCTAAGGTTACCAGTACATATTTCCGGTTAATGACCTTTATTTAAAAATTTCGAATTCAGAAATTCTTTTCCAATCCTTTTATGAATCTAAACGCATTTTTAATTCCTGGTGAATTTTAAAAACCCAAAACAAACCTTTGGCTTTTAACCTTAATTTTTTGGACGGTTTAATTTCAATAAATTTACCTTTATTAATTAGTGTAAAAAATGATATTTCTTCGAAAACGTTTAAAAGAGCGTTTGGGAGCCGCGAAGCGGCGATCAAACGCTCGTTATAATTAAATTGCAAAAAGTGTGAATGCGCGCTTCTTCTCTCTTTATCTGTACAAAAAGAACAACAACAAATGCGAAGGAAAATCGTCATAATGCGTGTTAAAATCACAAACAAAAAAGTGAATCGGCGGACATTCGGACACCAAGTTCCAACCATTCTGAACAAAACACCGTTCAATATGACATCCGTGTTCCAAGTCTCTCCCCCACTCATTTTCATCGTCAACATTTTTCCCGCTGTCTCTGGCTGTCATCCTTTGCCTCCTCCTCCACCCCTTCGGCGTTGTTCTGTTGTTGGTCTTCGACACTGCCGCTGGTCAGCTGCACATCGCACAGAAGGGGCAAATGATCACTTGGCGCAATTGCGGACGGAATAGCGCCGTATTTGGTGACAAGCGCATTGTCCGGCATTGGCCAAATGTGCTCAATGTGCAGCGGTGGATGAGCCCAAATGTAGTCCAAACAGCCTTTAAAACCCTTGTCAAATCCCTCCGCCTTGGTGAAGTTGGTGTAATCGGGAGAACCGGACAGAAGTTGGCTTTTGAAAGGCGCTGAACAATGAGACAAAATTATCAAAATAAAGTTGAACGGAAGTCCTCCCTCCCCGTGGGTTTAGGTCATATAAAATATGGAATACCCCTCAAATATGAAATGACCCCTGGACAGCGAACCAAATGTGGTGACCCCACCCATTGTTCTCCGATGATAACGCAACACAATCGGACCCGAAAAATTCATTTTTCCTTCCTCCTTAAAAACTATGGGGCCATTCGCACGAGTACCTCGAATTCGCATAGAATCAACGCCATCGTTTCCGTCAAATGGAACGTCCCGCGGCATTTTCAGTTGAATTTCAGCGCCACCAATCAATTTGACTGCGTCACTGTCGGGCAAACTTAACAATGGTTAATAAGTAAGAAACGAAAATCTCTATTTCCCGTTATTATTTGGCCCATTAGAACAATTCTGATTTTGGCCGTTGGTATACTGAATTGCTCGAACGCGTTGCTCATGAGTTGGTTTTGTTGTTGTTCACCTGTTTAGGTCGCCGGCGAATAACAATTGAGTGGCGTCCGATTCCGGAAGATGTGAACGAATTTTGTCGATATACCGGAGACAGAGAAGAGTTTGAATGATTTTCTGACAAAAAAAAGCTTGCAACGATTCAATGGGACTAATGGCAAGAAAGGAGCATTTCCCACATTTGGGAAGTCCAAGTCAAAAAAAATAATAAAAATAAACTGACCACTTCCTCGTGAGCCGGGTCAAAGTACAAATGTGTGTTCGCACAGAGCACGTCGCGTCCGGCATGTTTACTGCGCAATCGAACCAACGGAAAAAAGAAAATGCGTCAAAGTTTATGAAAGGTATGCCAAAATCACTTGGAGTATCGTCGGCCTTGTGGTGACAATTGTCCGCAATTTGTTCCGGTGCTGCAAATATTCGCGAATGTCCGAATTTGTGGGGTCATCCGCCAAAAAAGTGGACAATTTGACAGTCAAATTGTGTGCTTCCTGCGCCACAGAATGGAAACGGTCGTTGCGGAAAGCGATCACGAGACCCAAAATTAAACAAAATTAGCGGCATAAAACCAATTTGTGTTCTGTTCACCTTCATTCACTTCGTTTTCTTTGCAGTTGAAAAATGTCGAATAATTCTAAAAATAACAAATAGATTTGATCTTTTTCTTAAATTAGACCTTCAGGTGTAAAAACGGAATCAAAAATCTTTTCTGCATTCGAAAATCAACTTCTTGCAAGAACATCAAATCGGCATTGTACCCTTAAAAAACAAAATAAAACATCGGACGAGAAAAGAGAATGAACCCCCGTGAAGATAAACACCGACTGACCTTCCAATTCTCGCAAAATCAGTGGGAAACGGTAATTTTGCTCGAGAAAAGGTTTCGGGCAATACGGGAAGAACAAGTCCTTCTGCTCAACTCTCAAGTTCAGGTACAGGCTGGCCAGGATATTGTAGGAGATGAGACGGTACCTCAAAAACAATGGAATAGACATTCATTTCCAGCCAAGAATGTTGCCGTGGTAGAACGCAGTCTGACCTTGACATAGACATGGGTGGCGACATCACCAAAATGGTATCATTTGCAAATGCCGATTGGCATAGTCTCGCCCTCCCATTATGCCCATATTTGCCAATTAATTGTTCATTTTGGTTTGGCCCTGACCTGTCCCCTGACAGCTGCCTAGCACAGCACTCTTTCTGTCGCCGCTCAAATATCAGCTCCTCTTCCTCCTCCTCGTGTTGATTTGTGGCATTTTTGGTGCCGCCCAATTTGTTAATCGGAGTCGGACAAACGGTGCCCACCGCAATTCCATCGTCGTCAAAGTCGACAATTACGGCCAAAAATTTCCCAATGTGGTCCATCGTTGGCGAATAGAATGGCCCGGTGTGCACGTGCTGCCATTCCGCCGGGTCCAAGTGGGCTCTGTCCGCGAAACATTGCTCCTCGACTTAAAGGAAAAGGAAAAAAACGCTGACAAATGAATGAGAACCCAAAAAAGCGACAAAAACATTCGTCTAACGAGGTAATATTGTACAATATTTTCCAATTCCCACCGAAAAGAATTACCACGATTTATCCTCAGCGGAAGTTTCTCGCTCGCGACAAACCAAAGAAAGCGAACATTGTCAGTTGCGTACTTCCAATCGCAGCTCGGAAAAATTGGACATCCGACCAATGGGAGTAGAGCGATTTCGACTCTATAAAAGCGGGAACCCAAATAAATAAATGGAATCGCAATGATTGGTCTGCCAGTCAGTCTACCGACTTGTCCAACCAGGCCGGGTCGCGGACAATGGCATATTTTGCTTTTGCGATTTCCAGCGTCGTACACAGACGTTTTTGCTGGTCGGAGTTGTAAAACAATTGGAAAAGATTGACCTCAAAAGGAAAGGATAAACATTCGAAGTTTGTATAGTTTTCAAAATATCTTTTTTGGTTTTTTTTCCAAGGTCGCTAATTACTAGTACAACTGGCATCCATATGAGTGTTTATATGTTTCGAGATTGGTGAGAAAATCAATTGATTTTACGACTTTCAAATCCGGAATTTGGAATTAGGCGAAATGGATGATGGATAGAGGTAAACGAGTACTTTAACCTTAAAAATATCCCTTCGGGAGAGGTGCAAAATTTTCACCCTAAATTCTTCTAACAACTCATTTTCCTGTTATATTATTCATGAATTACTTCCATACATCATCGTCAACCGCCGATGAGTGACCGTCCGAATAAATCGCTTGGATAGGCAATTCGCCATCGTCAAACTCTTTGAGAAAGCCCTTAACTCTTTGCCTTAGCCGACCACGAAATCCGGAGAATGGTTCGCTGTAGGGCCTGAGAAAGAAAGAATTTGGTGAGCGTATTTCGACAAAAATAAACCGCTTCAGAAAGACTGTTTGAGATTTGGTCCCATCAGTAGACGAAACTCCGAGCGCAAATTGAAGAAATTGTTCACTGTCAAATTACGAAATTAAATTGCAAAGCCTTTTCAATGACAAATTTTGAGTGGGTCAATAAAATTGGGGAGAATAATTAAAATAAAAAACCAACTCACTTTGTTTTGCTTGAACAAGAAGTCTGTGCGCCGTCGTGATGTTGCCATACAAACAATTTGTGTCTGGGAACGGACATCGCGGCTCCGAATTTGTTGAAAAATTTGCCACCACTGACTTTCCTTTTTGCCTTAATCGGTGACACCGAAAATTTTGCCAGACGAATTTTCTGATGTGAAAATTGCCCAGTGAGCAGAAAGGAGTAGCAAAATCGTAATGGTAATGCCATCCGTCGTTCTCCTCTCTATTGCTACAAATTTTCACTCACACAAAAACATGCGATGAGAATGCCAGGGACGGAATTTACCCTTTCCTCTATGAATTGGTCGATTTTGTCTTTTTTAATACCAAGTTTAAGTCTCATATTTCGAATACATTCGAACAACCGATAAATAATGGTTCAGCGTTTGTATTAAAAAAAAATAACTTTTCTTTTCCTTTTTCCTTCAAAGAACATAAAGCCAAAACAAAAATATTTTGAAATTAAATGGAAAATACCGAACAAAGCTCCTTTAGCGTACTCCCTTCGCCAATTGTTAGCACCCAAACTAAACACATATACTTCGAATTGGAGCTTCGAACATTGTCTGTTTATTTAGTCCAGAGTATCAAATTATTAGAAATTACTAATCTATTAAAGTATGTACTTAAGTCAAAGAGTTACCAACATTGTAAGAATTTTCAACGAGTGAGTTTCCCATGAGTTCAACGTCAGGAATTACGGTGAGCACTAAGGTAACAAATGTAAAAATGTTACAATTCAGCGGCATTATGTTATTGTACAATAATAATGAATATTTCACCACTAAAATCGGAAGGAAAACTATAATTTGTCTTTATATTTCTTTGAATTTGTGGCAATGGCATATTAACATAATACAAAAGCACTCCATCATCAGATTCACCAATAAAACATGCTTTATGAGAAGAGTGACGGCAGGAGAGAGTGGAAGTAAAAGAGTGGCAAGGAATAAGCAAAATTCAGCCATCTCAAAAAAATGCCAAACACTTTTTGGGTAGCATTTAGGCACTGGCGGGACCATGGCGAAGAATGACTTCAAACGATAGTGAAACAATCAAATTTCTTTGTTATAAACGACTTGCGACGGAAGTCGCAATTGAATACCAACAATAATTCTCATTTGCTAATAGTTTAATTAATTAATCCACCGAAGAATTAAAGAAAAATGCCACAAAAATCTGTTGTTCTTTGTTCGCATATTCCAAATTCATTGCATTTGTTGGCGTAGAATTTACAGGACTGTAAGGGGCGGATCCAACCTTGAAAGGGGAGGAGTTAACAGAATGATCCGCCCCGGGAAGAACCCCCTCCTTCCTCTAGGACTGATCACTCTCCGGTCTTCCCTCCCCCACCCCCGACTGATCTCCCACCTCCTCCGTGGTTGGATTTTCCCCCTCCTGGTCTGATCCCCTTTGACCCGTCCGTCCGATCCTATGTGTGTGTGTCCCCTCCCCGACCGGCCTCCTTCACCCGTTATCCCTCCCGACCCCGGATCTCCGAATTGTTCTCCACTGTTCGGTCAATAAATTGTTTATTGGTGTTTGGTTCAAAGTTGATTAATGAGTTGTTGTCTGGTTGGGGTGGTTTGGTGATAGGACGAACCTTGTCCATTCTCCGATGTTTCCCATCCATCTTGATCACCCCGGAGAGGAAGTTGTCCTCCGGTTCGTTCTCCCACCCGACGAGGATCATCATCATCATCATCATCACCACCGTCCTTCCCGGTCGTCCCGTCATTCCCGGTTTTGGGATGTCCCCCTCCCCCTTCATCCCTTTCCCTCCATGGACCCACACGACTCATTTACTGGACAATAGAGGAGGCGACGGGCCAACGATTGTCAACTCACCCAAGAAGTCACTATCCTACATTGGAACGATTTCTACATGCTAAAAGTTCGAATGCTTCAGATGGAATGCTCTAGATGCTAATATATGCGGATTGGTGCCTCCCATGGCTTCCCAGCCAATCCGCCACCACCCCGCCCCCCCACCCCCAACATGGAAAGGTTCAAAGGTCAGCCGTAGCTCACATGCATGAGGACGCAGGTGTTCGAATCCTGAATGCTTCATGACTTATTTGTCAGCACCCCTGGACTTTAAGCGTTCTACTGCAAAGTTAGACCATCCGGGAATCCTGGTACCGATCGGATACAAAAAAAAACGGTTAACCAGGATTGGAGATCCAGAATCCCGTTGATTTGAGATTTTATCGTCTGGCGCCGAGTAATAAGTGCCGAATTGAGGTGTACCGGTTGTAGGCATATGCCCCGCCCTCTCAAATTTTCCTAAATGAGCTTTTTATAGTCAATTTTCCATAATTTGGTATATTCGAAAATGTTTAGCTTTATTGGTAAGAATTCTAAGCAACAACCCTTTAAAAGGTCCAGGAAAAATATTGAATGGATCCAGCGCCTGTCCGCCGTTCTCTAACCATTTGTTACCGCAAATTCGCATATATCCAAACAAATTTTTTGGCATTTTGTTTCCTCATTAAAGCCTATCGAGTTTGATGCCCAAAGGCAAAATTTGGGTTTTATCTTTTTTCCCCTTGTTATCATAACAGTACAATAAAATAATATGGCAGAGGATGACGAACTAAGCGATTATTTGGATGAGGAGGATGCAGAGGAGGAGGAGGACGACGAAGGTGGTCATTGAATTTGGGCAATGAATTCGATTCTAACAAAACAATAATATGCTAATTTTGTCCAGGGGTTTAATTGGATAAATTTCATTTTAAAAATTAGCATAAAGATAAAACCATTTTTACGAGCAAATTGTCCTTGACAAAATCATTTTTCAGCAACTTTGGACGAAGAGGACGCTTTCAACGAGTCAAATGACGACGACTACAGCAATGAACTGCGCGAGTTGCAGGAGGAGAGCGGACTTTCGTTGGAACAATTACAGCGGAAATATTGCGGAGGCGAAGGGAAATGCGACGGTAACAATTGCATATTTTTAGTCGCAATTTTCATATTCAAATTTGTGTTTGAAAAAACGGTGCACTGCAAAATGCCGCCATGTGAAAGGCCACCGCACAAAATTTATGGCTCATAACTTTTATAATCAAATTGTTTCAAACTCCGTATTATTCTTTCTCTGCAAATTTAAAGGCTATAATAAGCAGAAAACAATCAATTAATAATAATTTGGTTAGGAGATAAATCCATGAAAACCCTGGGATTTTCGAGGCTTATGCTTTCGAATGATACCAAGTTAGAAGAATTGACTGCTTATGGAAAAAAGTTTATGAGCAAAAATTTCCGCTGGCTGCAATTGGCGCTGGCGGCATTTTGACCTGATCCGTTGAAAAACGATATCCTTATTAGATTTTTTTTGAGTTATTTAATTGGATATTTGAAGGTAGTTTTTTTTTAGGAGATGCCGATGTGCTTGAGGCCCTTCCGTCTCCGTCTTCAGTTCGCTCTCTGCGAGAGGATGGACCGTCGTCCTCCTCCGTCAACGGTTTTCGTGGCAGGATTTTTTCTGCCATTGCTGGCACTTGTGGACAACTAACGCAAACGTTGGGCGCTTATTTTAAGTCGGAGGATTTGGAGGAGGACGACACGGAGGATTATATGCCACCCGAACTGTGGAAGAAGAGCATTCGAGTGGGCGAGCAGTTCCAAGTTGGTCATTGGGCTCAGAAACGTCATCGACCGATTGACATTTGCCAAATGAAAATTACTTTTATCGGCTTTTCATCCTTCTTGGGCATTTTTAAGGCAGTGACCAGGCCATGAAAATTTCGTAGTTATCATTGGTCCTCTACCATCCCTCTTTTAAATTTTCTGCCTTTTATCTTCTCCATTAGAGCATTCGGAGGGTTTTCACCCAATTTCGCTGTCTTTTTAGGTCGGTGCCCTTCCGAAACCGATGCACCAAGATTTTGCTGACGAGCATTTGGTGGAAAAGCTTTGGGCACCGTCGGACGATCTTTGCCAAGAAGCGACACTCGTAGCTTTCCTTTTGGACTGTGAGCGCATTAGGGCGGGCGGGAAACCGAATCGAACACAAACGACATCGCCGCTGTCCACGACGGTCGCTGCCGACGGCTGCCATTCCGCGACGGTGCCGGACGATGAAGACGCGCTGTTGGCACTATTTCAGGTAATGGAGTGACTCATTTCGGGACGGTGTTAGACAAATTGAATAAACTTGGAGTCTTTTAAGGCGAATTACGACCCGAAGGCGGCCAAAGAAAAGCTTCGGGTTGAAGACGGGGGATTGCCCTTTTTCGAGCCCGCCAACGCACCCCAACGAACGCAATCATCGCGCGCCAATGGCGGGCAACAGACGCGGCATACCATTTGGACTGACGTGGAGTGCGAACAGTTCGAGCGAGGGATGACGCAATACGACAAATGCTTTTGGAAAATACGACGCGAATACGTAAGCAAAATACGGCGATCTTTATGAATGTTCTATCAGAATACCATGGATAAACAAAAGCAGCAATATAAAATTGAAAAGTGCCGGACATTAATTTTTGCCACGAATTATTGGCCATAAATCTCATCGCTTTAGGTGCCGAATCGGACGGCGGGCGAGCTGGTAACCTTTTATTACAGCTGGAAAAAGTCGGAGCGCTACGATTTGTGGAAAATAGAAAAAAGCGGACGCGAACAGAACCAATTGGACGCAAGAACGACGTGAATAAACATTTTGAAAATAATCCGTTGATATTCGGCGCTTTAGTATAGCTTTTAGATTTACAAAATTGGCCATTTAAGAACTTTTAAAACCTTTCGACAAAAAAGATAACTAAGAAATACAGTTCAATATGACCCAGGCACTAAGTTCTATTTTCAGTGATCTTATGGGCCAATTGGCGGATTCGCTTCTCCACGGCGAACGAAATGCCACGGACGGACGCAAAGAGGCGCCGCAGCTGTTGCAGATGAACAACAACACACATTCGCAACGGCATCAGCAGCAGAACGGAGTCAGCGGACCGTCGGTGAACGAGGAAGAAAAGTGATGGAAACGCGGCGCCGTCGCTGGAGGATAAAGTTGCCCAAATTGTTCGATCCAATCTCTCTAATCCATTGATGAAAGCTTTATTTGGAAGGGGCCATTACTAACTGTACGATGGAATTTTTATTATTGATATTTAGGCCAATTAAAACAGCCTTCGACGGCCTCACTTCTTAATTTTTTATGCGCATGCTTTAGTCCTGGCTCACTTTCTTCCTTTCTCACTTGGGATATGCGGGATTAACTGAGTCCAAGTTGGGATTTGACCATTTCTTTTTTTAATTGACGGCCAATCGCGCATATCCCTTGGTCCCTACGACCCTTACACAGTTTTTTTTTATAATAACCTAAGACACGAAGGCAAATGACCTCTTTCTTACATACACTCCCTCCTCTCTTCTGACACTTTGGGACCACATTATTATTTTCTGTTTTTATGATAAATCACCCACTACCTTTGTTTTTCTTTATTCTTTTTTACACAGTTTTGGCATTCCCCTGATTAAAAGTCCCATTTTTGTCGCCCGACCGACTTGTTTAATTATCATTTTATACACATTTGTATTCATAAACAAATAAAAGTTTCCAAACATTGATTATAAATATGCGGATACAGTCTGGTGAGGATTAAAAATCGTAGGATGAAGTCGATCCGACTTCATTAGACCACTTATTGAACCGGTTTAAAGTCGTGAAAATCCAACGCGACGGATCCCCCTAAACAATTTGACGAAAGGACAAGATACGATTCAACATTCTCAAAGCTACCCCTTGGAACGATATGAAGGAATTACAGAGTTTTCAATCCATTTCAGTCGTTTTATTCCGTCAGTCAGTCAGTCAGAATATGCATACAATTATGTTACAATACAATTACAATAGGCAATGCAAACAAGAAATGACAATGAATTGGATCTGTTACGGTGACAATATATAAATGGGGAACAGATGGGGAAATCACAACAATATTGGCGGTACAAATTTGTGGGGTTAGTTGGGGGGCGGTTGTTCTGTCGCATCAGTTAGAAGTAGTCGTCGCCTTCTCCTCCATCGCCGCCGCCACCACCGTCAGTCGCCGCGTTCTGCTTTCCCGTCTCCCAGTCGTAGGGGAACTCCTGGAATCCGTTGGCGGAGATGCAGCTGCGCAAGGTCGAGACGATCATTGCGTAGTCGGGCTGTTCGGTGTACCGCAGTTCGTCCTGAATTTAGTGTTTTTTTTACCATTGATTACACTGATCGGAATATGCCAAACTCACAATGTGCTTCAAAATGCGGCCGAATTCCTTCGGGCATCCTGAAAGCAGTTCCGCAATGGCCTGGCGTCGAACGTCCAGCGGAGAGCTCGAGAGGCGGCGGCCCTTCATGTCTCCAATCTGAAAAAGCGACCAATTAATAATTCTTGGATTTTTCTTTTTCAACTCACCCCCTTCACTTCTCCAATCGAGGCCCACGGCAGCGAGCCCTTGAAGGCCTCGACCAAGCAGTAGAACCACGATTCGATGTCGTCCTTGCGGCTGTACTCGCGTCCGATATGTGAAGACATTCCGGCGTAGCGCGGCGGCTCCCGAAGGAGCCGCGGGCCGGGGCGCGGGCGGCGATGTGTACCCTGGAAACGGAAATGGGACGTTAAATTTTGTGACAAAAGCAGCGAACAAACTTACGTCTTCCTTCTGGAACTTGCCGGCCATCCCGAAGTCGATCAGGTAGAGGAGTCGCAGTTCGTTGTTTTCTGGGCGTCCAATGGTCGAGTTGCCCGGTTCGACGTCCCGATGGAGGTAGCCCATGCTGTGCATCCCGCGGAGAGCGCAGAGCATTTGGGTCATCACGCTGATCGCACATCCAGGACTGAGGCGGCCACCAGCGTCTTTGATCACTTCGTCCAAGCCACGGCCGACCAATGACATGCTAAATTGGGAAAAATTTGACCATTATTTTTTCCATTTATTCACCAAAATGAAAAAAACGCACACAATGTAGTTGAAGTTGGTTGGTTTCCCGGTCTTCCCGTCCGTCTGTGTGTCGCGTCCGCGGTCCAAGCAGCGGCAGAAGTGTTTTCCATCGCCGTCCCGGATTGCCTCCACATTTACCATGACATGGGCCTGAAAGTGTTTGAAAAATTATTACATTGACCAAAAACAAGCCACCAGCAGCACAATTCACCTCCATGACGAGGAGCGGACGTGGCGTGACGACGGGCTCCGCCTTCAGTGCTGCCGTGGTCCCGGCGTTGTCCTGGCACATGTAGACGGCTCCAAACGCGCCAGCGCGCAGCTTCTTGATGATGGTCCAGCGGTCCGACACGCGTGCTCCCGGCGAAAGCGTCACGAGTTCCTCCATGTCGTTGTTGTTGTTGTCCTTGTTGTTGTTGTCGTCGCAGTTGAGAAGATGATGATGATGTGGTCTTTCATTGAATTTTACTCACTTTTATACCCAATTTTTGACGGGAAACAAAAAAAAAATAAATTTTTTTGGGTAGCCAATTACTATAAAAGAGGCTCATTTTCTGACTTCCATACTCATCGCTTCTTCACTCAACTTCACATTTGCTGCATTGCTTCAACTACCTTTCTGTTCGTAATGCACCCCCAAGCCGATCTTTAAAGCTCTTAAAACACCTTAAAATTTTTTTTTGTATGGACCTGTAAAGTATTTACATGCATGATTATCGATACCAAGAGTATTTTATTGATTGCTCCGGGTTTCCGTTCTCTAATCTGCAATAGACCGTTGAGAGCAAATCCGCCTTTTTAAAGACCTTTCTTTTAAAAAAAATGAACTAAGAATAGTTCTAAAACCGATATTTCAGTTTGTTAGTGATCGCGGCAAAATGGTCCAATTTGTCGGGTTGAAAATTGCGGGGATCAGAAGTGTTGGGGACAAGCCGCAGTGCATCAATTTTTTGACTCCTCTGACGATTATTCAGGGACCAAATGGGACGGGGAAAACGGTATTTGACTTTTCACAATTTAAATTTCATTTAGACACCTTTTTCTATTCTCAGACAATCATTGAGGCGTTGAACTACGTCACTACGGGGGCTCTGCCGGCAGGCAAAATGCAAACATTCATTCACAATGCGCAGGTCAATGCCGTCCATCGTAAACATTGGCATTTAAAAAAATAGCTGTAAAATTCAGATTGCGAACACTGCTAGGGTGGATGCCCTCGTACAGCTCGTCTTCCGAGACATCAAAGGCAACAAATGCACCGCGACAAAGCGAATGAACGCCAGCAGCGGTCACAGTGTGAGTCTGCATTTCTAAACATTGCGAATAAATAAAATAAATAATGCAAATTTTAACTGCATCTATTTTCGGTCTAGGGCAAATTATCAACAAAATCGGATGAATTTACGCTGAAAATCGAGGACAAATTTGGCAATTTGAAGAGCGTTTCTTCCAAAATTTCTGACTTCAATAAAGAGGTTGGATTCAATGTTCTGCTGGGTCAGGGCCCTCCCATCGAGAGATACAATATTTTTGTGGGAGGGTCGGCTAGAGCTCCCCAAAGAGGACAAATTATAAGTTGAGAAATTTTCCCTCTAAAGATGCTCAATCTCCTCGGCGTTCCTAAAGCTGTGCTGGAGCACGTGCTGTTCTGTCACCAGGAGGAGGCCAATTGGTCAGTTGGGCAAAATGACAGAGTCAATGGGTGAAAAGAAAGGACGGGTCAAAATTGGGCCGGGAAATAAAGGAGTGGATTGGTCATACGGGAGGGGGGAGGGTACTGACTCTTCTTCCGAAATTTAAAACTAACCAGAAATGGCAAAAAATAATAATAATTCGCAGATGACTTATAACAGATTCAGCACTTTTTTCTTTTTAGGCCATTGTCCGAGCCCAAAGAACTGAAATTGCGGTTCGATGCTATTTTTGAGGTCACCAAATACGTCAAAGCATTGGATAACATTAAGAAAACCATCAAAGAATTGGTAGGCTAAATTCATGAATGGACATTAAAAACAAAAGGAAATGCTTTTAGGGCATGCAAATTCAACTGATTGACAAGGAATTGCCACACTTGGAAAACAATATGAGGGCACGGGCAGATGTCAGTTAATCATATTTATGCAATGTTTGAGTATCTTATTGAACCCTCCCCCCCCTACTCAATTTCAGCTTCGTCTTCGCTATGATGAAACATTGACAGCGCTGAAGAGCAACCGGAAGACAATTGAACAGAAATTGGAGGAGGAGCGCGAGGCGATGGACAGCGAACTGCGCACCATTCGAAAACAACTAGAAATGGCGGTGAAGTGCAGCCACGAGTTTGGTCAGTACTTGTTCTTTTTTAAATTTTTTTAATAAGTTTTGCTCGATTGGCTTTTACTTTTATGTGCCACAATTTTATCTTTGTTTTTAGAGGTTATCCAAGGCCAAATCAATGCGCAAAAACGTTTTTTGGACGGAATGCCACCGCTGACGGACAAAAGCACGCGAGAACAGCTCCAACGCCAAATTGACGAGGCACGAAAGAGTTCCATTTAATATACAATATATGTAATTTACTCCATTTTTTGCAGCTGAAACGTTCCGCCACAGCGCGCGAGGCGGACGAGCATCGCGCGTCCGTTGTGCGCCAAGTGCAAAGCATCGTATTTGAAATGGACCAGTGCAGAAAGTTGGAGGATGCCTATCGGACGAAACTGATGCAGCATGAATCGAGACGAATGGTCGGTCGGTTGGGGCTAAAAAGGGGCTTGTGAAATGAAATTAGGCTTATTTATGAAGCCCCCAGTGACTAATTGATTAAGATGGTTGAAACGCGTGAACAAGAACACAAAACACTGCTTGAACAATACGGCCGTAAATACGACATTACGGGTGACAAACAATTACAATATTTACCAAAAAACTTTTACCGAGCGTTAATTTACAGTTGGTCCAAATTTTGTTGAACATTTGCGTGAGAAAATGCACGCCATTGAGGCGAAACGGGCGGAATTCATGGTACGCCCTTTTGTACTTTTTGTTTTTCCAAACTTTTTACATTTCAGACAGACACCGACGGACAGCAGAAACAATTGGCTGAAAACATTGAACAGCTTCGACTCACTATCGCGCAGCAGCGCAGCAACAGCACTCAGAAGAGGCAGGAATGCGCCAAACTGTCCCAGTCCATCGCATCGGCGGAGAGGGAACTTCGCACAATGGGCCCAACCTCGCAAATGTGAGGACGTGGGGGGAAAGTAACGGACCGTTTACAATAACAGCAGCAAGCAGTACTCTCTTTCAGCATCGACAAGCTGAGCGCGGACATTGTGAAGTGGGAGTCGCAATTGAAGCAACTTAGCGACTTCTCTCTGCTGGACGACGTGTGGCAAATGCTGCAGGGAATTCAGGCAGAGGATTGCGGCGGGTGGTAATTAAAATCATTCCGTCGTTTACAGACGGACTTGAACACATTGCGCATGGACATGATGGAGTTGGCCAGCAGTGGCGGGGACGAGGGTGTTGTTGGCAAGGCGACCGCACTTTTGGAGCGGGCAGGCGACAAGTTGGACTTGTCCATGGAGCATATCGGGACACTGAAACGGCGGGTGCAACTCAGCAACCAGGTGAGGACGAGGAGCACATTTTAAAAATATTTTGTCCAAAATTTTCAGTTGGCCGAGTTCAAAGACCGTCGGGCAACCGCCAGCGAAAAGGCTATTCAAATGGAAACAATCCGCGAGAGCATCAGCGAAAAATCAGAGCAGGTTAAACAGCTGGAGCAGCTTATCTCCGCCGCCAGTCGCGAGTTGCCCGAGGCGGAACGCCAATTGCGCGCCATGGAACGCTCCAAACAGGCAATTTGCTGAAACCGAATTTGTATCTCATCATATAAATTACCACGCTATATTTAAAGGAATTGGACACGACGGTGCAACAACAGTTGCGCAAGACGACACTCGAATTGGACGGCATCAACGGGGCGCTGGAGAAAATTGAGGAGCTGGGCGAAGCCAACGAGCGCGACCGTCTGAGTATGTCCGCCACTCCTACCGACTTTCGTGAAATGGTACGCAAATTTCGGGCAATTAAATCAAACTTCGACAATGCATTAAAAAAAATCCTAGTTTTTTATTTATACTAAATTTAAATTGCCAATGCATGACTGGGAATAATTTATTGGGTTTAGTTGGAGGAGCAGAAATTACGTCTTGAGAACTTGGCAGGCCGTAAGAATCAGTTGGAGAAACAATTGGAGGGGGACGAGGGCAAAAAACACCAATTGCGGTCACTGGAGGATCAGCTCAGACGAATGGACATGGAAGAACAGGTGGCACGGGCATGGAACTGCGGCATTTTTAGACGACTCGGGATTTAGTTTGAATTGAAATTTACCTTTTGACCATTTTGGGAACGTATTGATTTCACTGAAGCACATTTTAACTGTTGCATTTCATTCCTTGTTTAGCTTGAAAAGTATAGCAAACAGTTGGAGGACGCCAAAGAAGCGGCAGCGGTCAAAGGCATCGAAAATGTGATGGAATTGAGGAAAAAGGTGAGAGAGAAATGGACGGACAATAATGCACTCAGTCATTCATTCGTTTGTTATTGACTGCCTATTTGCATTTTATTGATTTTTTACGATCAAATTGCTTTTTTCGCATTTTGGTTTTTTGTCGCCACTAAAATTGCTTTGTTTTCCTTTTGTGAGGAACAAACGGTTGGCCAACGGGCGGTCGAAGTGAACAACCGAATCCAGCAGAAGACGGGCGAACAGTTGCAGCTGAGACGCAAGGTCGAGGAGTTGCGGACGCAGTTGGAAGAGGCGCGGTACGCAAATGCGTACAAATTGTACACGGACAGATTGGTGGGGCGCAAAATCACATCAGCGGCAATTGAGGTACGATAATCTGAATAGATGACGGAGCAAAGTTGCGGCGAGAAAATAACCAAATTCGATGGTTTCCATTTAGGAGCTTATGAAAAATTTGGGGAGTCGATGAGTCGGTCAATATTTTTTTTTTGCCTGGTGCCTTTGCTTTCGTTGCAATTTGCTCTTCTCAATGTAGTACATTTCACTTTTTATGTCTAGGATTTGGAGCGCTATTACAAGGTTGTGGACAACGCAATCATCAGTTTCCACCAGCAGAAGATGGAGCAGATCAACCAAATTCTGCACGAGTTGTGGATCCGCGTCTACCAGGGCAACGATATTGACACCATCAAAATTAAGTGGGTCCATTCAGTTCACTATCCATACCATGTAACAACGGGACATTTCAAAAGTTAATTTGACTCATGCAATAGTCAGGGGTATAAATGGGCTGTTTGTTCCTCTTGGTCATATGACTTTTTGCATTCAGATCGCAGCCCGTGTCGGGTGTGGAGAAAAAGAAGTCGTACGACTACAGTGTCGTGATGACCGTTGACCAAGTGGACATTGACATGCGCGACCGTTGCAGTGCGGGACAAAAGGTAACTCTTATTGGCAATGCATTTGTGTTGTGCAGTGAACACTGTGCGCCTTCGTTCATTTACGCAACTTTGTTTAGGTGTTGGCCTCAATTCTCATTCGAATTGCGCTTGCCGATGTTTTTGCGGGCAATTGCAGAATTTTGGCACTCGGTGATTTTTTCCTTTATCCCTTTCTGCATACATTTTCCAATTTCAGACGAACCCACAACAAACTTGGACGAGGATAAGGTGTGAGATGCATTTAAACTTTTTTCTAACTGCCAGTACCCTACAATCCATCCGATGATTATGGCATTCCTTTTGCTTGGGGATGTCTTATTATTTTAACTTTCATGGAACGACTAATTTAATTTTCGATTTTTTTTTAAATTTTACGAAATCGTCGGAGTTGAATTGCTATAAATTTGTTACTTCGTTTTTAGGTTGAAAACATTGGTGCAATGCTCAGCAGTCTGATCCAAATTCGCAAGCCGACAATGGCAGGCGGAGCGATTGGTGCCCAACGACTTTATGAAGCGGATGATCTGGACTTTGAAGAGGATGAGGACGCAATTGTTCGTGAAGGAGCGGCACAGACGGACGGCTCATATACAAATAGGCCAAAAGCGACAAGAGTAAGTTATCTGGAAGGACAGGAATGTAACCAGGCTTTAGGACTTTTTGAGTCAGGAAAAATCAATTTCGATTTTAGGGTTCGACAGTACCCTCTTCGTCAGCAGCAGCGGTGCCAGCTGAGGACAGTCAACCCGACAGAGACGGCGAAATGGAGATCAACCGTTCGTTGCAGTTGATCGTCATCACACATGATCGTCGGCTTGTCGAGCACCTGCACTTGGCATGTCGTCCCGAATACATCTACAGTTTGGCCAAGGACGAAAACGGCGTGTCGCACATCAAAGCGCACAGCCAAATAATGACGACAGCCGCCGATGACGACGACTTCAATTTGTCCAAAGCGTGCGTTTTTTAATGAAAATCCAATTCCTCTGAGTTTGTCAAAAACCCCTTTTTCGAAGTCGAATACATCGTTCTCTATGTGCAAATATTATGTTAATTTTAGCTAATTTCCTTTGCTTTGAACACGATGAGTGCTTTTATCGGCGTGCGTTGATCTCGCAAATGGCGGCCAATTGACTCTTTCCAAGAACATTTTTTGATCCGAACATTTCTTAAGTACGTGTATCCCAATATTTATTATTTTCTCATTTTGTTATTCATTAATATGAATGTTTTTACAATTCGAAAAACCCTTTCGTGAAAAAATCATGGTCTGATGCGCCAAAAAGTGTGCAAATCACTTGAAACGACTAACTGCTGGATAGTTGTTGGACACAGTCCAGGGATGGCACTGATGCCGCCGAAGAATGTACTAAAAGTTCCGGATAGGCCCCTGAATTAATCCAAAAAAGCCCGGAATTTGAACCCAAAAGGGTCCGGAATCCGTGCCATCACTGGCACAGTCCATCCATTTATTTCTTTTTTATCTTTTTATTCATACGGAAAATAAACAAGTAAAACGCACACAAAACTATTCACACAAATAAAACAATAATTGTGTACAGGTGGCTGCTCAATTTGTGCGAATACAATAAACGAACTGACGCGAACGTTGGCGCCTCTCCACCAAAATATGATAGCCATTGGATGGGTCACCCTGACTGTGCCATGCGTTTGGCATCTGTGGAAAAGGGGCGGGGTTAACCGGTAAAACACAGCGAAAGCTAAGAACTGGGTCGCACGCTCTGTCCAAATTGTTTGGGTTCCAAGCTGTTCGAGAAACTAACTGACCATGTATTCGGGATCTTTTTTTGTATGTTTGGGCGTCCAAAATCGGATGAGTCGCGTCTTCACCCAGCGGAAGAAAAGGGAAGGCTCAACGAGGCGTCCCGGTGCGTGGTCGCGGAACTCGTCGTTGCTCAACAAATGCGCGTCTGGGCCCAGTTGAAGCGCGGCATTCAAAACGAATAAATCGTCGTGGATTCTGAGAAGCGTAAATTGCAAGTGTTTCGTTAATTTATTTGGGTAAAATAAAGTCTGTTAAGGAAGCGGGCCATCCAGCGCGACTCGGAGGCGTATCAGGCAATTTTGAGAAATTTTGATTTCATTGGATTTTATTTTTGTTAGCCAGCCCAGTGTTAGTCTAATCGCTCTGCCTCACTTTGTGCTTCTTGTTCGCATGTCGAAAATGTGCACATTTCTCTCGCGAAAGCATTGAGTGAATTCGGACGGAAAAGTGCTGCGAGTGACCGCCAAAATGGGCGAAAAACCGTTGCGCCCGAGGGAATCGAGGAATGTGCGCACATAGCTCAATTGGCTCTTTGCCGGCGTGCCGTCCACCAAATTAAGCGCGTCAATCACCAACGGACGAGTTGATGAATCGCTTAAGGGACGCGGAAACAAATCAGAATAAAGTGACTCCAATGAAAGTTCGATGATTTTTTTAACTTACCGCTGCCGACCAATTTGCTGCTTCATTTCCTTCAATTTGTTCGTCAATGAAAGAACCTCTGAAAAAGAGACAGCATAATCAAACACAAAATCGAAGAGAAAGCCTGCCTTAACTCACGAGGGGACCATACCGAATTTTCTGTACCATTTCTGGACCGTCAAATGACGGACCGAGGCCGGGCAGCAAGTTCAAGCGCGGATATAGGCTCTTAACCGCCCAAAAAAATTCCTTACGATCCACTGAAGTTCTTCGCATCGTTGTGGCCCCGTCGTACAGCACTTTGGCCATTGCGCCGCGCAATTTGTCAAAATTCTCCGGCTCAATGGAGGAAGGGACCAATATGGAGGAGCAAAGCGAACACTGCAACGAACTGAAAACAGTGGGGGGGAGGTGGGTGAAAAAGCGGATAATGAAATGAAGAAAGAAGAAGCACCAACCGATGATTAACCCGGGCTCCGGATTCGAAGCGCCATTTTCCATGGCATCTTAAAAGCCATAAAATGAAATGGCAAAACAAGATTTGTCTCTTTGTCTTCTCTCACTCCAACGCTGTGCTGAGGTGATGCCCGTCAAACTCGTCCAACGGATGATCCAGCAGCACCAATTGTTCCATGTACAGTTTCATCAACCGGTCCGAGTCCACTGCTCTTTCTTTTAGGGAACGCAGAAAATGGGCCCAAAACGGGTGTCGTGGTGCATGGGAGAACGGCAATTTGGGCGACATCTCATGGCATAAAGTCCTGGGCGAAAGGGGGGGGGAGGTAATATTATAAGAAAGAGACCGCCATAATTTGCCCGGTAGGGGATTAGGGACGTAACCAGGATTTAGGTCTAAGGAGGAATTGGCTGGCAAGAAACCTTTTTTAGGAGTCCCTTTTGCTGCATTTGTTAAGGAATACGGTATTAGAGGGAGTAAGTGACCTCTAACCCTATGGATATGTTCGTGGCGGGGATGCCCATCCCTTCCCTCAACTCGTGCCCCGCACCGACTGACTCCAATGTGTCCAGGTCGTGCCTGATCAGTGCCATGCCGGCCAACAAATTGAAGCAGTCCGTCTTGAACACGGCCTTGGCCAAAAGTGAGCACAGTCGGTCCCAACGGTTCTCGCATGCGTCCAGCAGCAGCTCGGTGGTGGCCAAGACGTGCGCGTTATCGCCCAACTCGTGGGCACACAACGCGCGTAATTGCGGCACACTCACGTGGCCGTCATCGCCATCTCGGCACTGTCCGTTGCCGGCAAATTTCTGTGGTACAGGAAAATGTTTCGAAAGACTGACAAAACATTGACATTTGCCTTCGAATTACTGCCCATGGTACGAATCGCATTGTTTACCTCCCCATTTTTTGTTGCTCGCCTACCAATGCCAGCAGTTTGACACCGGTCAGTAACATTTTGTGACTGAGTTGGCCCTGGTCCAACAGCGTGTTCAGCAAGTCCAATCCCTCTTTGGTCTGGTTGGTCTGACAATGAGGGAAAATGGCATAATTCAAAAATGGGGATTTGTCAAATGCATTTATGTGGTGGGGGACTTGGCCAAGACTCGCGCGAATTGTTTCCAGAAAGGAGTGCCATCCCTCATCCTGCTCCCTCCCTCCCGTTCCCTCCGCCGCCGTTGACCTTGTAATACTCGCTCAACTCCAAGTGCCGGTCCCTGCCGAGTCTGGTCTCCTTGCGCAACTCAATGTAAGCACTAGCTGATGTCACGCCCTTCAAAAAGTGCACATAAATCAAAAGAACAGAGGAAAGTTTACGACGGATAAAATGGAAAGCAATTCTTGGGCTATTTTTGCTCAATTTTTATCCCGTATTCTTTCGCTTTAAATGCTTTTTGACCAACCGTTTTGCTGCCGTCTTCAGTGTCATTGTGAAGGCCCTCCCTTTTTGTCGTCTGCCAAAATAAATTTGCCGTCCTGCACTGCAACCACCTGCTTGTACCGATCCATTTTGTACTTGCGGATAAAATGCTCCCTGTAAAGAAATAAATAACACAATGACCACAAAGGAACAGGCCAAGACTTCGGTTTATTGTTAGACCCAATTAAATTTTTTTAATTAGGTTGTAAAAATGTGAGAAACTTGCATTTGAATTAAAGAAAGCATTGAAAACTAACTACCAAACTAGCAAAAACATTTTACATCAGCAAATACTTTTCACATTGCTTTGTTATAAAGCGTCTAACAGCGAACGACAACCGATCAAAAGGGTCAGTTTTCAACAAAATCACATAAAATTTCATAAATTTTACCAACAAATTAAACTAAATTGAGGCTGCTTCATCCTCGTCCCACTTCCCCATCGACTTACACCCAAGTGGCGGGGCATGCCCTGCTAAATATCTCATGTTCCCTCTGACACTTGCTGTCGTCTTCGCCGTTGTTCGTCAAACACTCAAAAAAGAAGTCGCGCGAGCGATAGCAATTTTTTCGATTCTCAAGCAGACCCGCCTCTTTGGAAGGCATACAAGAAATAGGGCAGGAATAAGTGAAAGTGACCGCTGAAAGAAACAAAAAGTGGAACAAAATGGTCATTTAAATTTTATAAAATGGACTAATGTTGTACATAAATCAGTTTGAGTAAGTGTTTTTTCCGGTTTTACCACGCACCCTAGTATTCGAAAGTGTAGCAAAAACTGAATGTAATTTCTCGAAATAAGGCAATCAGTGGTCAAAAATAGGATTAGGGGCCAAAATAAGGCTTTTTCAAAGAAGAAACAAAAATATTTAATTGCTTTTTTTATTTCTTTTTGGCGAAATGAATTACAATTCAAAATCTGAAGTTTAAAAAATCTCAGGCTCTCAACTTAAAAACCCGGGACCAGGAACGGGCTTTCAAAAAGGTGGCCGGGGGCGGGATCCCGGCCCAAAATCCCGTCCCGGTTTCCTCAAAAAACCCGTGAACATTCTTGGCCAATCAGTCGAAAATCGCTTAAATTTCAAAAAAAATCCTTCATATCTTCTAATAGTGTACCCGTCGTACTATTAAAAAATTCCGGATAGGCCCGAAATCCGTGCCATCCCCTGGTTTATGCCCCGTTCCCAGTTGATATCATTTATCATAATTTATCAATATTCTTATAATTTATTTGTACAAGTAAATTAGGAACCGGCGCACGTTTGAGACAATCAATACGATATGTAACACAGTGCAAGTCAATAAATACAATGTCATAAATGCAACTCTACATAATAAATATTTCTCTATGTCTATCGGCACATAACATTTTTGTTTAGAGGATCAGACGAAAGAATTATTGACAAATAAAACCTTAAATGGTTGAAGAAACAGACGAAGGACCAATAAAATTCAATTTCAATGAATTGTTTGATCCGATCTCTAATTTTGATATTTGTTGTAATATATGGGTGGTCGATCAACTGCTACTGGCCACGGCCGGCTTGCTGATGTGCAAAAGTTGCTCCAACGCCAGCACTGTCTGCTCGTCCAATGCGCCGATGTCAAATGCCGCCGTGCAGTCGTCCGAGTCAAGCTGCAAGTTGTCCCCAAGATGATCCATCACTGCCTCCAGGCAACGCAATAACAACATGTGGTCATTCTGTTCCGCTGCTTCCATCGCACGCTCAAGCCGATCAACACGAAACACGGCTACCCTGGAGGGGGTGGTAGTTTATAATATGCAAAGTCCGCTTCAAACGGGACAAAGCCCCGGCGGGACATTTGGCTTCAGGCGCAGAAATGGATGCTTGTCGAAAGCGGTTTTGGGTTCAATCAAGTAGAGAGCGATAAGATTTAAACCCTGCTCACCCCGAGGGTGTTGTTGTTGTTGTTAAGTTTTGTTGTTGCTGCTCCTTCTCCTGCTGCTCGATTTCTTTTTCCTCTCCCACTTCGGTGCCGTCTTTTTCACTTTCATTCGCCTCCTCTTTCTCCGCGTCTTCCCTTTTCAGTGCACTTCCTTTTGCCTCCTCTTCCTTCTCCCTCACCTCCGCTTCCTTTGTCAACTCCGCTCTCCTTTCCTCCTCCTCATACGTCGACGGTGTCTGCTTCGCCTTGTTCCCCTGCTGATGCTTCTGTTTGTCCTCCTCCTTGTCCGTGTGCTCCTCCATTTCTTTGTCGTCAGTTTCTGCTGCCACTGCGGGGAACATCGACGGTTTTTGGCTCATAATGCCAGGTGACGGTGAAACCTGGAAAATCTTTTTTTTCTATTTCGTTTGCCTAAAAATGCTTTTACCGGTCCGAACAAATCGGTGATAGTCGCATCTGCTGATGATGAACCCGCCAGTGGTGTTGCTGTTGTGATTGGTGTTGGTCTTTTCGCGTTGCTCTCTTTCGTGGTCTTTTTGTTTTTCTTCGATTCCTTTTCCCCATCCGTTTTCTTGCCACTACTCTCTTTATCTGATAACTTTCTACTCTTCATCTCTCTCTTTTCCTCTGTCATCTTTCCATTGGCTTTGTTCTCTGTCGTAGTGACCTTCTTTTTCTCTTCCGTCCTCTTCTCTGTCGTAGTGTCCTTCTTTTTCTGCTCCGTCCTCTTTTCTGTCGTAGTGTTGTCCTTCTTTTTCTCCTCCATCCTCTTCTCTGTCGTAGTATTGTCCTTCTTTTTCTCCTCTGTCTTTTTCCCATTCTCTTCCTTTTCGTTCGATTTCTTTCCATTGGCTTTCTTCTCTGTTGTAGTCTTCTCCTCCTTTTTATCCTCCGTCCTCTTCCCATTCTCTTCCTTTTCGTTTGTGTTCTTCCCTTTGACTCCCTTATCTTTTGCAGTGTCCTCCTTTTCCTCCTCCGTCTTCCTCCCATTTGTTTCCTTTTCTGTCAGCTTTCTAATCTTCGCCTCCTTTTCTCCATCTGATTTCTTCCCATTACTCTCCATCTCTGGCAGTACTCTCTTCCGGTTATTCTTCTCTTTCCCTTCAGCACTCTGTTTTCTTTCCTTCTCCTCCTCCTTTTTTGTTTCAGTGCCCTTTTCATCGAATGTCACTTTTTTCTTCTTCTCCTCCCTCTTTCCCTTCTCCTCCTCCTTTTTGGTTTCAGTGCCCTTTTCATCGAATGTCACTTTTTTCTTCTTTTCCTCACTCTTTACCTCCTCCTTTTTGGTTTCAGTGCCTTTTTCATCGAATGTCACTTTTTTCTTCTTTTCCTCACTCTTTTCCTTTTCTTTGCCATTTTTGCTTCGGTCTCGTTCTCTGCCTTTATCCACTTTTGCTTCATTCTTTTCCTTCTCTTTGCCATCTTTACTTCGTTCTCGTTCTCTGCCTTTCTCCACTTTTGCTTCACTCTTTCCCACCGGTTTTCCATCCCTGCTTTGCTCTCTTTCCTTGTCCATCTCCGCTTTTTTGATACTGACTTCATCGGCGGGCACTTTTTTCGCACTGATTTCACCGGAGGGCACTTTCTTCTTTTTGGCCATCTCACTTTCTTTGCGTGGCACAACGGCAGCAGAGGGGAATCGACTCACAGAAGAACACTTGATCGGCTGGCAATACCTAAAAGGGGAAAAATGGGCTTATTTTTTTTTGATGATTGATTTTGATTGTCAGTGAAGCGCCAGACGTTCGACAACCCTCACAATTAGCAAAAAAAATCCGTATTTTTTGAAAAGATTTTAAGCATTATAACAGTGTACCAAAAATTAAAAAAAAAATTGCCCTTCGATTGATTCCTCGCTCACATAAAATCCTGCTGTGACTCATAAAGGATGAGTCATTCATAAACATACTACAATATTTGGAATAAAACGATTGCTCACAGCCCAGGGACATTTGAAGGGGTATCGGGCAATCCAATGGTTGTCGGCCCGCCCTTTCCGATCGCTCGCTCACCGACTAATCAGCGATTTGCATTCCGCGCTCGGATTGGCCAACTCAATTTTGTGCTCCAATTTCGTCTCAAACGGCCCATCGTTTGGCAGCAGCAAGTCGTAGCTGATCGTGAAGCTTTTGGGCTGGCCGGTGAAATGAATGACAATTGGCAGCCGAAAAGAGCCGTAGCCCGTCTCGGACACTTCGAAGGGAGGCTGGCAATAAGAGGGGAAACTATTTGAAAATTTGAACCTAATCCAGTATCGTTCCAACCGCGAATTTTGTGTGAGATTGTGTCCACCGGAAGCGTTTTTTTTTGTGAGGAAGTGCTATAATTATGAAAAACGAAATACCGACCCGAATTGAATTAGTGCCGCCCTTCGGCTATAATATAGGAGTTGTGATGCATTTATATTACACAAAAATGGTTATTTATTTCTCAAAAACGCACCCACAAAAAATGTTGCCATACAAAAGTTAAACGCATGAAAAAAAAACCTTTTTAATTTCGCGCGTCGGATTTGGAAAACTTTCATGCAAACGGAAAACGACTTTGCGCACAAAAGCACGATCCGTAAACTGCTCGGGTCCGGTGGCACGCACGAAAATCTGAATTGTGGATTGGTAATATTAAATAGTAAAACATGGAAATTTAAAAAATTTTCTGATTTAAAAAAGTTTTCTGCCACCATTTTCCGATCAGGTGATCTATTAGCAAGTACGTTTCTGTGTTTTTTTTTTCAAAGTTCTGTGACTCGAACACCAAACCCGAACTTGGTTCAAAACTCTCAATTGCGGAAGCAAAAAAAAGAATAATGTCGAAAAATGTGCGGCACCGTCCATTGGTGGCTGTGCCCTTTGTCGTTGATTGAAGGCAGCAGCTGCGATTTGTGACCGATGAGCAATCGGACAATGGCACGATTTTGCACATGCGTGGGGCAAGGTAAAACTTTGGCGGCCGGACTGGTTGAGCTCGAAGCGGAGAGAACTGCAGGAATAGCTGTGCTCATTTCGTCAAACAAGACCGAATAAAATGAATTTCAACTGAAACTTTTTTAATTAATGGAAGTAAACAGAAACACTTAAAAGGGGTTTCTAGGGCATAATATGCGTCCCATGGATTTTTAGGTGTACAAGTTTAATAGTGTCGACTGCAGCAGATACTAAGCATGGATAGGTCCAGCGGATCATCTGTAGGATTTAATCAGGATAATGTCTGCAAATCACTGCACTTTAAGGCTAAAAAATTTTTATTGGGTAAACATTATGCCAGGTTATTAAATTTAAAAATGAAAATCTTATAAGTGATTTTCGGCTCATTGTCAGCTGTGCCTTCGCAAAAAAAATGAAATGGGCCGTGGAAGAATGTTAGGCCTGGCTTACATATACATGCCTACTATTTGGTCAAAATTTACGGAAAATTAAATTGCTTAAACCGGCTTTGGTACCAAGTATGGCACTAATATCTTTTTCATTAAATGACTGCTCCTTTATAAATAAAGGAATATCACAAAAGGAATGAATTAATTAAAGGCAAAACAAAATAAACTAAAATCACACAAGACAATTAACTGATCACAGATCAGAATTAGAACGAGAATTATCTCTGTCAGAAACAGCATTGGCATCGATGGGATCCGCGCCGGTGGCCTCCATGAGAACCACGGAGGCGGCGTTTTGTTCACTTTCGTCGGCAGATGACTCGTCCTCTTCACATGATGAATCAACGTAATAGTCGATGTCTTCCGTTATCGTCTGACGAAAACAATTTGTGGGTAAGTAGACAGAATATAAAATGCAATCCTCACAACACAAGGAACAGTTTTTGGAATATGTTTTGTTTTTTACAAATAAATATTTGATTGTGGGGGGGGGGGGAGGGAGTGTATATACGCCCGGTCCCATTCATCTTGTTTGACAATAAAGACAAACTTGAAGCGGTGCCCGACACTCCTTGCGCATGCAATTTCGACGAATGGAGAAACAATCCACACAATAGACAGAATTACAGTGGGCACAAAGACGGATTTTGCTAAATTAAAAAACTGCAAAGCAGATGGTTCCCGAAATGAATGGACCGGAAGGTGCAATTAAGTCTGTAATCAATCCGGTAAAAAAAGTTCCGTACGGTGGATGGATGTCCCCTTTGCCCCTCCCCGTCCGTACGATGTCTCCGCAGCGCTCAAATCGACGCGCGAACACCGATAACAGCGCAGCTTTTCTTCGCTGAGCATCGCCAACCCATTGAAGATCAGAGTACGCTCGTGCTCTTCAACGTTCTCGTCCTTTGACTTTCGAACGCGCATCATAATTTCCATCCTGACGAAGAAACGACGGATTAATAAAGGTCAATTCAATCCGCGGGTCGCATATTTTACACATGCCGAGGCCACACTCGCATTCTATTGCATACTAGATTCAATCAATGACCAGCCATGGTTGGAAAGAGATTGTCCAATTTCGAAATCCTACCAAATCCGTAAGTCGTTTGAACAAAATGCCCCCTCCCCACGACACTTCCTATGGGCTATCTCATGCGAAGGGTCATCTGTACATGTGTGCACCTCGTTTCCCCCCCTGCCGTTTCTGGCCCAGTCTGCAGAGCATCCCACACCGCACCTGCTTTTCACTCACCTCTGCCGTCTTCCTCGTTCTATTCTCTGCTAA
>JAKKIK010000472.1:0-30117 GCA_024500135.1 Heterodera carotae | reverse complement strand
GTGTTTTTTTGGCTATTTTTGGCGTTTAGTTATATATTTTTTAAAATATATTTTTAGTGACGAAACGTTTAGTGACGAAACGGTCAGTGACGAAACGGGCAGTGACGAAAGGTGGGGCCACCAGATAGCATACTTTATTTTGGGTTCTACTTTATAAAAATTTTTGAGACAATTTTAAAATTAAACCTTAAGGTATGGTAGGATTTTAAATTTAAAAAAGATGAATTTTAAGAGAATTTGTTGGCCATTTTAATAAATTTCTTATCAAAACCAGCTGAATTCTCAAAAAAAATTATCGCCGCTTGCCCCTCAAACTTCCCATATACCTCTGGACCTTAAAAATCAAATTTAGAGGAAAATTTTGCCTCCTTAATGCAATTTTGGGGCGAGTTTACTTAACATAATTCACGTAATATTGTCAAAATTTTCCTGCCGGCGCCTATCGGCACCGGCAGGCCCCCTCTCCCATAACAATTTTTATTCTTTGAGTCAAAATTTTGAGACCACCGAACCTGCTTTCTTAAATTTTTCCTCACCTTTGTTATACTCTTTTTAAAAAATGTAGTAAATATTTTATTTCTTTGTTTCTTTAGGCATTACCGTAAAGTGGTACCAACAAAAATTTTTTTTTGAAAAACCGAAAAAACCGATAAACCGAAACCGAAAACCGGGGGTCGACCAAAAACCGAAACCGAAAACCGGGGGTCGGAAAACCGGCCTAACCGAAAACCGGGACCCCCGGTTTAAAACCGGCCGTGAACTACCCTAATAAATGTTTGTTGGAAGGGTTAGGGCGAATGAGTGATCGCGCGCGCGGGGGGTGCCAAATCGAAAGAGACGACCAAACAAACAAATAAATAAATAATGGACTGGCAAAATTATTCAATTAACTTCCACTGAATTTGTTCATTTGAGTGCTGCTGCAGCTAAAATTCGAAAATGAAAAAAAAGGCAAAATGAGTTTGAAATTGAAGCAAAGCCTTGGCACAAAATGAAACCCTTTGGGGCAATTCGCCCGTTATAATCTCTCCGATGATGACAAATTACACTTCGGCGGAATGGGTGGACATTTGGGGGCAATTCCCTCTTACTCAAAGAAAAAAAAACAAAATAAATTTATTTGGCAATGGCATCTCTTTCCCTTTTTAATCTGTTTGTGTAATTGGCCGGCCATTCATTCATTCAATTTGTTGGAAGTTCAATTTGAGCATCTTTTCAAAAATTTGGGAGGACACTTTTTGTTTTGGCTCGCATTTTTAGCAGAGAATTGAATTGGCACTGGCGGATCGATTTGGAAAGAATGAAATTGGCAGGCAAAGAAGAGAGAAGTGTGATTGTGAGCTTAGTGATAGAAAAAGAACACCGCCACAATTCTCACACAAATAAACTCAGAAAGACAGACACATCGAATGATCGGATTGGATCTCATAAATCCGTCAGAGATTGCCGGGAGGGATCCGCGAAGGGAAGACAGACAATTGGGCGGTAAAAATAATTTCAGTTTGAATTGTTTGCTTTTTATTTACCATTCATCAAATCTTTGGTTAAGTTTTGAGGTATAACCCATCAAATCAAAATAATATGTATTTAAATCATCAAATATTATTTTTGTCCTTTTTGATCAATTGTCATATGTCATATCACAAAAGAGCATTCGGAGGACAACATTTGACAATATGTACAAATTGTGTGTTTAATTATTGTTTTGTTTTTGTGTGCCTCTCGTCGGTTGCCCATTTGTCAGCTCAATGGCGCCGTATAAAGTGATCATTGATCATTGATCACTCACTGATCAAAGCACACACACACACAACATAATTGTGATGATATTGATTGATTGAGGGCAACAATTAATTCACATTTATCCATCGTAAAGGAAAGGAAAGGGCCGTCCGCCGTCGGTCATTCATTTTGAATTCGTAAACAAATCAATCGTCGGCAAATTCCTCCTTTCCAAAAAGATTAATGTCGGCGGGGATGGATTTGCATTTGCTATCGAATGGGTGGACTGCTCTGATGGCGAAGGCGAAGCGAATCATTGGACATTATTCATTTATTCATTCATTCATTTTGTTCCTTCGTTCCCTCCACTCGCCCCCTATTCTTTTTTTGCCCCCTCTCTTCCTCCCCCCTAACCTTAACCCTTAACCTTCTCTTCATTCATCCTCTTCTCTTCCATCCCCATTACCCTCTCTTCTTCATCCTTCTTCCCTTCTCTTTCGTCCCCCTTACCCTCTCTTCTTCATCCGTCTTCCCTTCTCTTCCATCCCCATTACCCTCTCTTCTTTCATCCCCCTTCCCCTCTCTTCTTTCATCCTTCTTCCCTTCTCTTCCATCCCTCTTACCCTCTCTTTCATCCCCCTTCCCCTCTTTTCTTTCATCCTTCTTCCCTTCTCTTCCATCCCTCTTACCCTCTCTTCCATCCCCATTACCCTCTCTTCTTCATCCGTCTTCCCTTCTCTTCCATCCCCCTTCCCCTCTTTTCTTTCATCCGTCTTCCCTTCTCTTCCATCCCCATTACCCTCTCTTTTTTCATCCCCCTAGTGACTCTGATGACACTGATACAAGTTAAGACTCGACCAAAACACCACACTCTCCACAATCCAATCCACACAGGGATGCGTTTTGCCTAGGAAACCCGGCATTTGCCGGGTTTTGGGGTTCAATGCCAGGTTTTTGCTGGAATTGGTTTGCCGGTACTTATCCTTTTTGTCGCCCCCCTGAAACTTAAATAAAAAGTTGTTTCCATGGCAATTTAGGGCGCTGTTCACGAATGTGACCTTTATTTTGCTCCATTTCGAATCCCGGACCCGAATTTTCCGCTTGAGGTGGCTTCGAATTCGAGTCCGAGATTCGAAATTGGGAAAAATAAAAGTCATATTCGTGATCATCGCCCTAAATGACCCTGGAAATGACCCTTTATTAAAAAGGGGGGCGACAAAAAGGATAAGTATCCCTGCACCCACATCATCAGCATAATCGGCGGCAACAGCAGAAAAAGCGGCGGCGTCCATTTGCAGTGCATAAATTTGAATGCCATAAAATATGTTTTTGTGTTTGAAATGGCCTTAAACTCTGCAGAAACAAATGGACTCGGCTTATGCTTATTATAGGGGACCAACGTTTTAAGTGAAATTAAAATAATTTCATTTGTCAAGCAAATTTAAATCAAAATTAATTAATTGCTGTCGAAATGGTACCACAAAATGTGCCACCTGAGAATGACACGCGGCCGTACGATCCGAAGGCACGGGAGGAAAACCGTTGGCACTCGAATTGTGTTGAGGACCGATTCGGCCGTTATCCCTTCAGAGAATATCCGTAAGTATCGTCGGATTTTAAATGGTGAGTAAGCGCTGATCTGCTTCTTCGACTGATCGATCAGTCGAAGAGCCGTGGAGAATTAATAAAAAAAACAATTATTAACATTTGTAAATTAATTTACTTTTGTGCCGACAATAAATTAAGTACACTTTTTCATTTTTGCAGGAAGGAAAGGCCAAAAATTATGGACTCCATTCTTGAGGCCATTGGGCACACACCTTTGGTTGGTTCAATATCATCGGAGGATCCTCTTAATCCCCACGATAGCCCACGGCTTCATCTTCCTTAGCCCACCCTCCATTAACACCCCCCCCCCCCCTTCTCCCAATGTCCCCCTTTAATGCCGTCATCTTTTTTAAGATTAAACTGAATCGGATCCCTGCTGAATATGGCGTTGAATGCAATGTTTGTGAGTTTTTTAAAAAACCCTTTTTGGCGCTTTGTCTCAATTCAATTTCCAATTTTGAGATGGCAAATGCGAGTTTTTCAACGCCGGAGGTTCCGTGAAGGATCGAATTGCGTTGAGAATGTTGGAAATAGCGGAACAAAGCGGCCGACTGCGTGCCGGGATGACAGTGATTGAGCCGACTTCGGGCAATACGGGCATTGGCCTGGCATTGGCATGTGCCGTCAAAGGCTATCGTTGTGTCATTGTAATGCCGGAAAGGATGAGCAGAGAAAAGGAACTCATTGTGAAAGCCCTCGGGGCAAAAATTGTGCGCACAAAAGACGCGGCACGTTATGACAGCGACCAGTCGCATGTTGGCATGGCATTCAAACTGCGACGGGAGACGCCCAATTCGGTGGTACTTGACCAGGTCAACCATGGGTGGCATTATGCTAACGGCACAATTCGCCATTTCCAGTACAAAAACATCGCCAACCCTTTGGCACATTTTGAGGGCACTGCCGAGGAGATTTTGCTTGCTTTGGACCACAAAGTTGACATGGTCGTGGTCGGAGTTGGTACGACCTAAGCAGCCAAAAGTCAGTCATGTCTGTCTGAGTATGTTTTTAGGCACTGGCGGATCAATCACGGGCATTTCTCGCAAAATGCGGATGATTAATCCAAAATGCCGGATAATTGGCGTTGACCCCGTTGGATCCATCCTCGGTGGAGATGACAAAGATGCCGGCCATGAGTACAAAGTGGAGGGCATTGGCTACGATTTTGTGCCCTCGACATTGGACATGGGCGACATTGACAATTGGGTGGACTGTGCCCGTTTATAATTATGGCTTTATGGCAATTACAGGAAAAAGTCGGCGACCCGGACACTTTTCAAATGGCACGCAAAATCCACCGAATGGAGGGAATTCTCAGCGGCGGTTCTTCCGGTTGGTGTGCCGTGCCATTCAATGCCAAATTTAAAATTGCATTAGGTGCCATTCTATTCGGAGCAATGCGTGCCGCTAAAGAGCTTAAAAAGGGACAAAATTGCGTGTTTTTGTTGCCCGACGGCGTCCGAAATTATCTGACAAAATTCATCAACGACAATTGGATGGTCCGTTTTGAACAATTCAAAATGCCATTTATTGGTTTATGCAACTTTCAGCTCTCAAATGATTTTATGCCGGAATCGGAACACAAAAGCAAATCCAAAAGTGATTTAACAGTTTCTGTCGATGCGTTTAACACAGAAAAAGCGGGCGAATTTGAATTTCAAAAGGCAAGCAAACCTTGGCAAAATGTGCCGTTCAGGTAATCTTAAAATTTACAATCTCTTTTACCAAGTCTAACGCAGTCCATCTGTCAAATCACTTCTCCTCGATGACATTGCCGGTGCCATTGGAAATACTCCGTTAGTGCGCCTGAAGCGACTTTCCAAGGAGTACGAAGTCGAAGGCACGGAAATTTGTAAGAATTCGCGAATTGGGCGCATTTGTATAAGTGTCGTATTGTTAACAGTGGCAAAATGTGAGCATTTAAACCCCGGCGGGTCGACGGGGGACCGAGTCGCACGTCGCATGGTCCAAATGGCCGAGTCGCAGGGCATTTTACGCGCTGGCAGTACAATTATCGAGCCCAGTTGCGGAAACGTCGGAATTGGCTTGGCGATGATTGCCGCCCTCCGGGGCTATCGCTGCATCGTCGTAATGTCAGAGCAGACAAACCCCGAAGATGATGCCATTCTCTACTCGTTGGGTGCTGAAGTCGTGCGGACGAAGTGCCATTTGGAGTCCGAATCGCCGCTTGGAGTGGCACAGCGTTTGCAGAAAGAAATACGGGGCGCAGTAATATTGGATCAGCAGGTGGCATTATTCGATATTCATTTAGCCCCAATCGCTTAATTTGATGGCTTTTCAGTGCCGTAACGAAGCGGAGCCATTCGCATTTTGTGAAAGTATTGCCGATGAAATTCTTTGTGGTTGTGATGGCAAATTGGACGTTTTGGTTGCAGCTGATGGAAGCGGAGGGTCTTTGTTGGGAATTGCCAAGAAAATACGAAAAGCCGTCCCCGGGTGTAAGGTGAATGAATGGATTAATGATTGGGTGATGGATTAATGAATGAATGGATTAATGATTGGGTGGATTAATGAATGAATGGATTAATGATTGGGTGGTGGATTAATGAATGAATGGATTAATGATTGGGTGGATTAATGAATGAACGGATTAATGATTGGGTGGCGGATTAATGAATGAATGGATTAATGATTGGGTGGATTAATGATTGGGTGGATTAATGAATGAAAGGATTAATGATTGGGTGGATTAATGATTGGGTGGCGGATGTGCCAATGCTAACAAAAAGCACGTTCCTTTTGTACATCTGCGTAGATCGTTGGCGTTCAACCGGTTGGTTCTCTGCTCGCCGCCACTGCTGGCCACCCAAAGGTCAATGATCAGCGAAACGATGACGGCATTGGTAATGGTAGCTATAATCATTTGGCGGGCACTTTTGGCGGAATGGCATTCTCATAAATCCGTCCGGATAATCCTTGTTTAGAGTCGGTCTGTTCCCTCGTCGATGAATGGATAAATGTCTCCGACTGCGACTCTTTCCGCGCCACGCGCCAATTGATCCGTCGTGAGGGCATTCTCTGTGGCATTTGTTCGGGTGCCAACGTTTGGGCCGCGCTTAAAGTGGCCAAACAATTGGGGCCTAACAAACGAATTGTGACCATTTTGCCGGACAGCATAATCAATTACATGTTAATGAAATCGGAAGGCATCGAAAGTCAATTAATTAAAAATGATCAAATTCAGGGACAAATTCTTCGATGATCAATGGATAAAGGCCAATGGTTTTTCGGTGGAAGAAGAGAAAGTCATCGACAGCAGTTGCTGAAGCGATTTGAGGGGCAAATGGAAGAAGAGACGGAATGCCAAAAAAAGGGGGAAGAATTGTCCGAAAATGGATGAGGTTGTCCAAAAAAAGGGGGAAGGAGATGGATTGTCCAAAAAAAGGGGGGGGGGAGACGAATTGTCAATTGAGTAAATTGATTGTTTGTCTTTTGTTTATTTATTTGTTTATTTTCCAATTTAAGGAACGGATTAAAAAGCTAAACATGCAAACGTTTCACAATTTCTGAAAATTTGGGGGGGGGATAAATGAATGAATGATATGCTGGGGGATTAGCCGAAGTGGAAGTGAAATGCGCAAGATTCGAAGCAGTGATTGAGGGATTTGTGGCTAATGGGATGAAGCACAAACTGAGCAACAAGAAGCACACATTGTGTGATGGCATGGACTGCTTCACATCGGCGGCTACCGACCATTCAGCAAAAATGCCATGCCGTGGAGCTTTACTTTGTAGTTCCATAAATTCATTTTTTGCTGCTTTTGTGGCGCCAATACGTTAACCAAATGCTTCTTTGATGTGTTCGAATGGGCGGACGGCGAGGTCAACGGGAAGGTCTGTTGAGGGGAGATATGGCATTTATGGCATGGCTTAGCACTTAATCGTGTGGATTATGCCACCATTTGGACTATACCAAAATTGAACGCGTGTAACCCTTCGAGCAGTGGCCGTATGTCTTCGACCCCTAAAGGGTTGTGATGCATAACAATGAAAGAACTGGTCGCTAAATGGGCGGGCGTCTCTCTATGTCTCTCTCTCTCTGTTTCCCCCCCCTCTCTCTCTCTCTCTCTCTCTCTCTCTCTCTGTTTCCTTTCTTTCTCTCTATCTGTCTCTGCATGCTCTCTCTCTCTCTCTCTCTCAGTCTCCCCCTTTCTCTCTCTCTCTCTCTCTGTTTATCCGCTCTCTATGTCTCTCTCTCTGTTCCCCCTCCCCTCTCTCTCTGTTTCCTCTCTTTCTCTCTATCTGTCTCTGCATGCTCTCCCTCTCTGTTTATCCGCTTTCTATGTCTCTCTCTCTCTCTGTTTATCCGCTTTCTATGTCTCTCTCTCTCTCTCTGTTTATCCGCTTTCTATGTCTCTCTCTCTCTCTGTTTATCCGCTCTCTCTCTCAGTCTCTCCCCTTTCTCTCTCTCTGTCTGTTTACCTGTTCTTGCCACATAACTCCACGTGTTGTAGCATTTTGTGAGAATGAGTTCGGAGCGGAACTTCAAAAGCAAACATTCAAATTGCAATGGCATTGAGCAAAAGCCGACACATTTTGGGCCTTAACTGAAACTGAACTGACAATGATTCGAATCCAAGCGGGCAGTCGGCTTCTGTTAAGAGCGGCACAAACACTGAAAATGGACGGACGAACAATCGATCGAATTTTGCGATTTGACAACAAAAAGTTGCGGCGAATGCTTACAAAGCTTTCCACATTGTGTCGGGTGAACGGCGCAACTTCCCATGAGAGCTGTTGATGTGCTCAATGGTGCTCAGAAGGATCTGTTAGCAATTGGCACAAATGCCCCAATTCCTTCCACAAATTAATTCAATTTGCGGCAATAAACCACCTGTTTTGAAGTTGCCGTTTTTCCTGCGACGCTGTCCAACCTGCGGGGAATATTTGTGTAAGTGTCCTTTTTTGCCTGCCCTCACTCACTTAAACGCGTCACTGAGTTGGCCCACGACGGCGTCTCGCATCTCCAGTGCTCGGCTTGTCTCGACAAAAAGCTGAAATTGCGAACATTCGTCGTCGACATGCGATTAGCCATTGAAATTTATTGTATTTCCCACCGAAATGACGTCCCAAATATGTGCCAATTTTGTCGCGTCGAATTTGCTCATGTCTGAAATGCCAACAATTCATTTGAATGTTTTGTTGTGCCGCAACAGACTGACCTGGTCGAAAGTGCCGCGAGTTCACTCGTCGACTCGAATTCGGCACGCATCCGATGGCACTGAGCAAAGCGTTTGGATGAGCAGACGGCGCCACGGTTGGACGAAGTCCGTGCTCCAACAATGCCCGCAGAGCGGGGCAAAAGCGTTTGCGGACGGATGAAAGAATGGCCTCTTGGACGCCGTCCAAAATGCACTGAATTTGAAATTTGGGTGGCCATCGCCGCTGGGGAAACCAACGAGTCCAACTTTGTTTAGCTCATCGACACTGAGTTCGGCCCGTTCAGAACGATCAATCGCTAAAATTTGGTTTTTCCGCAACACAACGACCAATTCATCGACGGCCAATTCCAACTCCGCTCGTTGGTCACTGCGCAAGAAATGAATATCTTTACGATATGCCATCATTTTGGAGAAATTGCTCCCCCAAATTGACCCCCCCCCCCAAAAATTTACCCGTAATGATTGCCCAACGGCGTATTCTTCAGTTCGTTGCGCTCGAAATTCTTCAGCGTGCTGCTGTGTTCTGCCGTCACTGCCCCATTCGTGCCAAAAGCGAACCATCGACCAAACCATCCGATATCGCCGCCCACCGACGACGGCAAATCTGTGCCGCCATTGCCCGCCGACGAAAGATGCCTTTGTGTTGTGCCGCCGTTCAGTGGCCCTTTTGAAGGGGAGCCACGAGAAGAAGCGACAACGACGGGAGAGACAGCCGCTTCTTGCTGCAAAAACTGCACATAATGCTCGAGGTCGAATATCTGCGAGTGGAGTTGTGCCAACAGCTGATCCTGCAACGGCACAAATCAATAAGTAATCAATCGATTGATTGACTGATTGCGTTTGATTGATCAGTATACAATGAATGACCTTCTCCCTATGGGGATTCAGTGCCTTCTCCAGGTTCTGCTCCAGTCGCTGTCTGAACTGCTCCATGTCGGACTCCCCGTGACAATCGTCCATCAGTTCCTTCGGCAGTCGCATTTTCTCGCGCAGTTTGTCCAGCAGCAGAAGCTGTCGCGTGCGCAATTCGCTTAGTGGCAATTCGCCGGGGCCGAGTTGGCCGTTCTGCCACGCGAACTGTTCCAACTCGGCGAGCTGTTGGCGAAGTTCGGCGATCAGTTGGCGCATTTGCGTTGTTTTGCTGCACTGCTCCTTCTCCAGCAGCTGCGTCGTTTGGTCATCCGATGCTTTTCCTTCGGCCCCTCCGGCGTTTCCAATTGCGCCAAAAGCCTTCGATGGCATCAAATCGATGCAGTTGCTTCGTGATGCAAATTCTTGCAGCTGTTGGATCATCTCCTTAAACAATTATGGACTCTCACTGTTCAGGCTGAATCCCCCCCCCCCCCAAACTCCTCCAAATTCTTTTGTTAATTCGTCGGCCCCTTACAATTCGCTGTTGGGCCGGCGCTTGCGCAATTTGTTGGATACGAAATTGGACTTGGGCAAACTGTGAGCTCAGTTGCTTAAATGGAATTTGTCTGTTATTTGTATGGCCCCACCAAAAGGTGGCAATTTTGCCACCTTTTGATGGCATTTGCCACTATTTTGGACTTTCAATATCGGCACCCTAGCCCCAACCATTCCCTAAAAACTGACCAAAACGGACTCACTGAGCCGTTGCTGCTGCTTTTCCAACTCGCGGATTTTGGTCCTTTCGCTGTGAATTCAAAAAAAAGGGGGGGGGGGGCTTTATTTAAAAAAGCAAAAGCATTTTGGTAAGAAACCCTGTCGATGCTTCTGCTGTATTGGCATTGCCCTCTTCTTCGTCCAGTGAGGAGCACGCCCAACGGTCAATGTCGGCACAGACTGAATCCTCTTCTGCTGAATGAATGAATAAACGATTGAAATGCCATCGGACAACGGACCAACCATCGGATAAATGTGCCATTGTCGTCAAAAGTGGCGGCATTGGGGAAGGGCACAAAGACAAATTGCCTTTCACAGATTCAGCAATTGTGGGCGATTTGAGTTGTAAGTGCAACAATAACAACGAGGACGAGTCAGCGCCGGAGGCAATTGGGGCCACCTGATCGCCCATCAGACAAATGTCCTCCTCTCCTCCTCTGCTGCTGTAGTGCCTCACTTGTCCACTGACAGTAGTTGTTTCTGATGCGCCGACATGAGAATCGAACATAGTCGAGCTACCAAACAAATTGACGTCGGCGGGAGTGAGTTCAGGCATAATTGGCCACAACTGGCCTAAGGCTGGAAGAGAATGGGATGGAATGAAGAGAGAAAAACTCCAGAAGGGATGATGAGAGAGAGAGAATGGGATGGTGAGAGAGAGAATGGGATGAAGAGAGAGAATGGCATGGTGAGAGAGAATGGGATGAAGAGAGAGAATGGGACAAATAGAGAGAGAAATGGGATAGTGAGAGAGAATGGGATAGTGAGAGAGAATGGGACAAATAGAGAGAGAAATGGGATAGTGAGAGAGAATGGGATAGTGAGAGAGAAATGCGATGAAGAGAGAAAAGTGCCATCTATCGGAATGGGGGAGAAGTAATGTTTATTTGTTAGCTGTTGGTGTAATTTTGCGTCTGTGTCTTTGGACAGTTCTCTCTTCGACCACGTCAATAGCTGTGCTTCTTCTCTGAATGAATGCCAATGCCAACGAATGAATGAGAGAGAGAGAGAGAGAAAAAGAAAAAGCAAAGGGTGGAGCGGAGAGAGTGCGCCGACTTCTCGAAGTGGACGAAATATTTGAATTCCGCCGACGCCTACAGGAATGCCATTTTGCCCTGGAAATCGGGCATTTGCCTGGTTTTGGGAGTCCGCGCCGGTTTTTATGCTTTTGCCCGATTTTTGGGGTTTTTGCCGGTCTCCTGTTTTCCTTCCATATAAACATTTCGCCGAAATTAATAATATTTAATCAATCAAAAACTGCGAAAAAAGACCTATTCTCTTAACAAATCCGATATAATTCTCTCTCCGTCGGCGCCACAGATCCCCGTTATAATCACCAAATTTTTCTCACGGCGCCGCGGCCTCACTCATTTCCATCACAATTCAAATTTTCGTTCCCAATGCTCTCAATTATTTTCTTCATTGCCAAATAGCTCAAACAGGTTAAAATGGGTGATAAATTTTGATGGTTAGATGTTTTTTACATTAAAAATTGGCTAAAAAGTGCCCGGTTTTCGCCCACTTTTTATGTTTTGACGATGGCACCTAGGGTACGACAAAACGACTGATTTTGGCATTTGTTTCTTCAATCTCATAAATTGGCGGCAAATGTCCACGCCTAAACGGCCTGGACTGAATATTTGTGTGAGGACTCAGATGACAGTAATTTTTTTGTCAGCCGTTTCTACTCAAAAGTCGTTGGCGTTACTAAAAGTAAAACGATGTTACATCGTTTGTTTACGCCAAACGACGAAAACATCGTTTTGCCGTACCCTAATGGCACTCCATTGTCAGTTTTTGTTTCACGGCAACAAATTCATTTGACAGTCCAAATCCAAACCAAAGGACATTTATTTGTTCGAAACATAATGCGTTGACAACGATTTGGAAGAGATTAATCACCATTATCATTATCATTATCCAAAGCCATCAGTTCACAGAAGAGAGTCCATTCGATGGATGCTTTCATTCATTCATTCATTCTCCGTGCCGTACCTTCTCCCCCTCTCCATTATTTCCTCCGTCCCCAAGCCCATCCCAAATCGTGCCAATCCGGACTTTGTTTGGTCATTGAACGTACAACTCGATTAGCCATCATGGACTGTACAATTGAAATATTGTATTTAATGGCTGTTTGTTTTTATTTTGCTGATCCTTATTCAATAGAAAATCATTTTCAAACGACGCCAAATTAGCCTATAATACAATCAAATTCTCAAAATATTAGCAATTTCCTTCCATTTTCTCACCAAAATCGGATCTGTCCCATGCAAATTCGCCGCCCTTCTCACCGCTTCTCCGGCTCGTCCAGCCGACGATCGCTTTCCCCAGGCCCAGCCCAAATCGTCCCAATTGGCACTGCTTTGTGGTGACTGTACCGAATTTGGGCCGGAACGTTTGCCCCAAGCCCAGCCCAAATCGTCCCATTGGGGCGATTCGGACTTTTTGACGGCGTACAAACGTCGACTGTCAACAGATTTTGGGTCTAAAAGAATGGGAACATTAATTGATGAGAGATTTGATGCTGATCAGAAATCAAATTAAATGCCAAAATATAAAATTGAATGAAAATGAACCAATTCCGCCGAAATTCCATCCAAACGCCGAGGGGAGGGCAAAGGCGAACATGGCGAGCAGCAAAAGCCGAGACACGCTTCTCATTGGGAAGGACGGACTCGCGGCGTAATATTTGCGACACATCGACGAACTTTTGGCGAAGAGATTTTATGGGGGTTCAATGCTCTCAAGTAATGACTAAAACTGAGGAATTAGCCAAATGAGTTGCTGCTTTTGTGGGGGCGACGCATTCATTTGGCCGCGGGGGCCAATTTTTGGGAATGAAAAAACGCAGCGACTTTTGCGGCGGCGGCGGCAGCGGTTCAGAAAACAGCGGAGTGAATGAGAAGTGTGTGATGATTTTTGGGAATTATTAATGGAAGTGGCCGGGGGCGGTAATTGGAGAAGTGCCGGCAGCCCAAATTGGATGGATTGGCTTCTGTGGTCGGAGAAGGTGCAGCGGCGGCGGCAGAGGTTTCAATGGACGCGGCGGAACGGAAGTCATTTTGACGACGCCATTCGGTCAACGGCGGAGGGCACCGCCGCCCGTCAGTCAGTCCAACGACCGTCGTCGAGCCGCGTGCATTGAACGAACCGCCGCCATTCCGCGTCCACCGCCTCCGCCCCCCGCGTCTCCCAAACAAAAAAAATACTCCCACCGGCCATTAGCGGCGGGAAAGTTTTGCCCCTTTATTAGACTAAGCATTTTCCCTGCAGGGAATTATCCTTATCCTGCTGAAGCTGCTGCCGCCCCATGCTTAACCACTTTGTATGCTTTGCTCTTCTAATGCAATTGGTTAGGGCCCGCAAGGAATGGTCAACAAAATATTAGCCATCAAAATGATGGATGGATGATGCAATAGGGGGGACAAACCAATGCAATGTGATGACGCGAGATTGGCCAAATGGAGCCAAGTGGAGGAAAGGTGGCGGAAGAATGGCACAAATGCCGGGATGAACAACAGCCGAACAAAGCCGCGGCATGGGGCGGATGGATGCGCAAAGAAACAATTAAAATTAATTGGCCAGAAGATGGGATGGAATGCAATAGAGCAGCCACCACTCATCCGACTACACAAATGATGGATGGATGGATGAACAATGAATGCCGCCGAGAGGGACAATTTGGGATTTGGGAGAGGGACGCCGCCATTCGGTGGAGGAAAGAAGCATTTGCAGTGATCGCCGCGGCATCGAAGAGGATTAAGTTATGATCAAACATTTAAATTATGATCAAAACATTTAAATTATTATCAAAACATAATTATGGTTCAAAAAGTTATGGCTGAAATTTGCAATTTTTTTGGATTTTCCTTTTTTAGACAATCTTTTTTGCTGCTGTCCATTTTCGACCAAATCAGTTTAGTTTGAAGCGAGGGATAAGCCCATTTCGAGCTTTGACTCAGCGGTAGGCAAGGGCATTTGTTCCGTCGGCATATTTGCAGAAAGTATATTCCCCTAATTGTTTCGTTTTTATTTAATTGTAAGAATCGGCAAAATGAAAATAAAGCCTCTGGTGTGATTTGAACCCACCACCTTAATCCAATCCGTGGACAGCTCTTCCTCTGATTTGTGAGCTACAAGTAGGCCTATTAGCCGCTTCTCTTAAAGAATCTTCTCAACCCGCGCGACTTTGGCGTTTTAATCGCCCATCGATTGATCATAATAATCCTTATAATTAATTGTTTGGTTATTTATTATTTCCAAATTATTTAAATCGCTTTTATGGCTTTTTTAGAACAAAATATTGGAGAGAAGTGAATAAGAAACATTAAGTAAAGGGCAGAAAGCTGATCTAATAGCAAAAAATACAAAAAAGCTTTAGCCACAAAATGAAAGCAAATTTTGATTCCGAGTAAAAGCATTTCAATGGCCTATTTTTTATTAATTCATCTTTCCCTTCTCTTCCTTCCCTCTTCTCTTTTCCTCTCTTCCTTCCATTATCTCTTCTCTTTCCTCTCATTCTTGCGTCTCTCTTCCTTCCCTCCTCTCTTCCATCTTTCCTCTCGCTTCCTATCCTTTCTCTCTTTGATCCCTCCTCTCTTCCATCTTTCCTCTCTCGCTTCCTTCATTCTCTTTTCTTCCATCCTTCCTCTTTTTCCTCTCTTCCCTGCACTCTCTCTTCCATAAGCGATGAAATGAAAGTGCACGGCTCGGCGGCCGATTGGACAAAATGTCGCCGCCGGCGGTGCCATTGGCCGACGCCAATGAGTCACTTTGGCACTGACAAATGAGCTGATTCGCTCGAAAAGGAGGCAAGGTCCCCCGCGCTGCTGAAGTGAATTGGTGGACATTCTTCTGCTGTGTGGAGGAAGTTTTAAAAGAGATTTGTGCCGGGCATGGCGGCATTCTTTGAAGTCCCACCCCCGCCCAAATTTGAAGTCCCTCCCCCCAATTTGAAGTCCCCCCCAATTTGAAGCCCCCCCCCCCTCAATTTGAAGTCCCTCCCCCCAATTTGAAGTCCCACCCCCGCCCAAATTTGAAGTCCCTCCCCCCAATTTAAGGTCCCTCCCCCCAATTTGAAGCCCCCCCCCCAATTTGAAGTCCCTCCCCCAAAAAATTACCCCGACGGCGTTGGCTTAGAATTCCGACGGCGTCGGATGGCTGCTGCTCTCCAACAACTGATCCGACTTGTTCATAGCTCGGCGGCGGAGACTGAACTGATGGGAAGTGATTAGAAACCGCTAAAAAATTCCATCACTTTTTTCAATAATTAAAAAAACCGAGAAAAAGCCGACCGAGTCGGTGTTAAGCTTTTAAACAAATCCAACCCTTGCGACAATTGATGTAATTCGTCGCAATGGTGGACGCCGTTGTGTCATTGGACTTCTGTGAGGTAATGGCAATTTGAGCGCTGAAAAAAAAAAGAAAGCTTTCGAATTGATCAATAATCAACCGATCAATCGATTGACCGATCAATCGATTGACTGACCGTCTTCATATTTTGGTGGCAGTGGATGAATTTCATGGCAGAACAAATGGTGAGAATGGAAAAGCGAATTTGGATGGGCTAATGGAAGTGAGAAGAAGAGCTGGTCGGGATGATGTACAAAGAACAGAGGCGAGCCCGCAGCAGAAGGAAAAGGAGAAGCTGAAGGCGAAGGGGATGAGGACAAATCAATGCCATAAGACGGCGGACAATGTGCCGACGACAATGGCACATTGCCCAAATTGACAACTGAAACAGCCGGGGGGAAAGGATTTGAATTTGGGGAGGGATGGAAATGCTGATAAGGGGTTTGAATATCCACATTTACGTTTAGTTGTTTTTAATCACCTCTATGGACAGAAGAAGGCAAATGCGGGCGATGATTGTGTCCAATTGGAGGAGACTGACGCGGGCGGGAGGGATGCCGTTGCCAGAAGACAAAAAGACGGTTTTGGCACTTTCGGAGTAACACTCGCAGCACACAAAGAACAAACAGAGCAGCTGCAAGTGCCGGCCCAAAGGGGGCGATATGATGAAGCAATGATGAAGCCGAAGATGAAGCCGAAGATGAAGCCAAAGATGAAGCCGAAGATGAAGCCGAAGATGAAGCCAAAGATGAAGCCCAAGGGGAAATGCCCTTAGGGGTCGAAGTTGGGGCAGAGAACGGCAGAGAATGAAACGAGCTCAGAGGAGACATTGCAACAGAACGGCACACAAAGCAGCCGAAATATATCCAAAATAAAGCAAAAATTAAAACGTATAAATAGAGGCCAATAACTTACAATTAAGCATTGGTGTCAGTCACAATCCATTTGGAAATGGTTCATTTTTGATAAATATTTTGTTGATATTTGCAGCATCGCGCGAGGAATACGCCACCGACGGAGACGTCATCGAATGGCACAAATGGGGGGAAGTTATTTGCGGGAGGGATTAGGGTGTGATGAAACAGGCATTGACAGCATCAGATAAAAGGTAAAAAGGAGGGGGCCAAAATGTGCCGTGGGCATTTGCGTAATTCCCGCGGGGGCGTGCCGGCAAGAAGACGGCAATTAGGGCAAAGTGAAATGTGTGGCGTCATTTGTGTTAATTGCTGCAATGCCTGTAGCATAACAGCCGCGTTCCTCCCCTCCCCGTCCTTCGGCGGGGACTTTATTATGGGTGCAATATACCCAAAATACAGTACCCCCGGACAGAATGTCGTCATTAACTACTACTCCCCACTGTGGCACTTTGCCTCTCGCCTTCCAAATCCCAATCAGCAACAATGTATTCCATCCTTTTCAGTCCCAGAAGCATTATTTACAGCAGTGAAGAGTGTCCGGACAATCGGCAGTGGACAATCCGTCATTAGCCATTGCCTATTCCCCAACATTTTCGGGCCTTTCCCCGGCATTCTTTTCTCCTCAGGGTCGGGGCTTAATCCTTCATTGAAGCAAGGCCTTTGCAAATACGGCATTAGCCATAATTTGTTTTTTGTTGTATAACAAATATCCATTTTATATGGTAAATAAAAATATTAAAACAACAATAAATGGGATAATCTCCGGAAGAAATTTTATTTACAAAATAATTTCTGTGACCCGTACAACTCCAAAAATTATTCAATTCAGTTCATTTGTTGCGTGCCTCAATTAGTAACGCCGCATCTGCTGAAGCAATTGACCGAGCCGAAGCAATGCCCGAGTCGTTTTCCGCCGTACAGTCATCTTTTGAAGCCGCCGGCAAAGGCGGCAATGAAAGATGCCGATGGGTGGGGGGAAAGAACGGGCACCGATTGGACTGCGAGTTGGGCTCACAATTTTGGAGGACGGCGGACGCGGGGCACGACGGCAAAGGCGCGGCACACGGCCGAGGCAATGGCCGCAAAGTGTTTAAACTTAGAGGCGGAGGACGTCGGATGCAATGCCGAAGCTTCACAGTGCCTAAAGAAGAAAATACAATTCCAATCGATCAGCAAGAAGTGCGGATCGATCTGAATGAAGAGATTCTGATCAGTGCCAATCGATTAGAAAGAGAAGATTATGATCAGAGCTAATCGATTGGAAGAAGAGATTCTGATCAGTACCAATCGATTAGAAAGAAGATTATGATCGGTGCTGTATATGTTTGATCTGTCTGATCGATTAGAAAGAAGAGATTCTGATCAGTGCTTTTGAGATTGGTGAAGGATCGTTCTTTTGGTTGACTAAACTGAATTCGTTACCGGCACTTTCGTGCAGTGTCGAATCATGAGATGAGCTTGAAGAGCTTAAACTTGGCTGTGTCTCCACGTGTCGTGCCACCATGCTGATCAGTTCCGCCTTAGAACACGACAATGGCTACAAAAAAACACTCAAATGCCAATGCCAACCTCGCCATTCCGAGCTTGGTACGGTGGGAAAACGGCGCGGCAAACGCCGTCGCCCACCGTCGGCATCGATTCGTAAGTTGAAGTTGTGATGCTGCCACCCTCCAGTGCCGAACTGAGCACAGTGGAAACAGTGGCCTTGAAAATGGGCGACTGAGTGTTCCAAAAGTTAACTCCGAAACCGCAAAATAATTGCCTGAGAAGTTGTACTGGTTGGGTGAGGATCGCCCGAACGGCTCATCGACGGAGTTGCGGACACAGAACGCTCATTGGCCAGCCGATGCCGAATCGGCGGGATCGGTTCGGACATGAGGTCGGCCCTCTGAACATTCAAAACGAACAGGGCGGAATTCGAAATGAACGGCGGGGGGAATTCGAAATGTCGAAATGAATAGGGGGGGGGGGGGGGCGTCGTCAAAAAAAAACCTGCAGAAAAGTGTCAAACACGGCGACCAAATCGGCGAAGCTAGGCCGCTTCTCGGCCTCCGTGTTCCAACAGCACAACATAATGTCGTACAGTTCGGAGGGCACGCCAATTGGAGGGTCCAAACGATCGCCGGCGACGATTAATCGCATTACCTTCAAATTGGAACAAATTTAATGGCATTTAGTTGTTTCTTCACCAATAATAATAATACTTCATGATTCTCGCGTCCCGAATAGGGAATATATCCGAGAGAGAAAATCTCCCAAAGAAGCACTCCAAAGGCCCAAACATCGGTTTTTGTGGTGAACAGTCCGTCCAGAAAAGACTAAACCATTTTCATCATTCAAATTTGTTTGTTTTGTTTCCATCAATTTCAATTTGCCCACTTCCGGCGGCATCCATCGAACCGGCAAAAATGCCTTTCCGCCCTTTCGATAGTAATCATTTCGGTAGATGTCCCGCGCCATGCCAAAATCGGCAATTTTGACTATTCGACGTCCAATCTTGGCAGTCAAAAGGCAATTTCTTGCTGCAATGTCACGGTGGACGAAGCGCGTGGCTTCGAGGTGTCCACAGCCCCGAGCAATGTCCGAGGCGGCGCACAACAAATCGGCCATTTTCACAGTGAGGTCTCTGTCCTGAAAAGGGCGCGAAGTTTTTTTTGGGGTTCGGAAAAAGCGATGGACCGTTCGAGGCCGATTTTCTCGTAAAAAATTCTTAAGGTCGCCTCCCTCCAGAAACTCGAGCACAATGTAATTGGGCTGTTGTTCGAAGGACACTCCAAAAAAAGTGACAATGTTTTCGTGTTTGAATTGGCTGAAAGAAATGAAATGTTAGGCAAAAATGGGAGGGGCGGGAGGAGTGCCACGGCACGGCACCTGAGCAGACGCGCCTCCATCTCAAAGTCGTCGCCAAAGTCCCGCGCGGACTCCACTGGCAATGATTTGATGGCCACTTTAACCGACGGACCCGTCGAATCCAACAAATATCCCTCAAACACTTCGCCAAACGCCCCGTGGCCAATGCTTCTGAAAAAGCATTGGCCGACTTAACGAAATAGGCAAACAAACTTTTCGAGACGAAGCAAATGGCGCGGAATTTGAGGCAACGATGACAGCAAAAGCGGCTCGTAGATGGGATTACTTAACAAATACCAACATTTTTAAATGATTAGACAATTTATTTGTTTCAAATGTATGGCGTTCTGTCTTATCGGTACGGTCAAAATTGATAATGTCTAACCCGCTGATCCGATTGCCGCCACAATGTGCGCGCCCGTCCGATGCCGTCGGCCGTCCAGCCTCCGCTGCAATTGCCATCAATTCGTGCACATCGGTGCAATGTGTGGATGATTTTGAACGACGGCACAATTGGACACAGCACAGAACAGAAAGGAAGGCACAGAGAAGCACCAGCAGCAAAGAAGCTGATTGATTTGTACAGAAGGGGGGGGGGGTACAAAAATGGGTCAATGCTTACAGAGCAAAAGCATTGGCGGAATGTGCACCGGCGAGGGCAGCAGTCGTTCCAGCAGAGAGGGCACTGAACGCGCGAAATAGATGATCGATCAATGGCATTATTGCCTCCTCAGACACTTACACACGGCACAGGACCCGTTGAGTGACACTTGCCTTCCGTCTGGACAAATGCACAATGCCCGCGGCCCAATTTTGGATTGGGGCTGGGCAAAGGAACAATTGGAAGACGGGGGACAAAATGCCTGAGGGCATGCCATCAGCAGAAAACGGCCTGGGCCCGGGTTGGCATTGGCAATAACAATATGATCGTCGGGAGCAGGGAACAGCGAGAGGATGCTGCTGCCGGGCTGACCAGGGCCGAGGAATCCGCCCTCACCCCCTAAGCATTAAATTTACGGATTAAATTTCATATTTCCGAGATTTGCCTTTGAAGCCTCCGCCACCGCCTCCCCCTGGGCCGCAACTCGCGCTAAAAAGGGAAAACAGATCATCATTATCATTTTTGATCATTCCCATATCATACGGACCCTCCGCCTCCGGTGCCTCCTCTGTACGACCACTTTGTCCCCCGAGGGCATTTGCCCTGGCGAATATCACTCAGATTATGTCCAATAATATGTCCGTCCATGCACTCCTCCGCATCAGCATCATCTTCACAAGTGGAAGTGTTGTGGTTGTTGTCCAGGGACACTCCGCGCCCCGAAACGCGGCGCCCTTCGGCGTTTAAATCGCTTAAAGGGCCAAATTAACAAAAATATTTTAGTGGAATGAAATCACATAATAAGTCTCATTTGTTTTTTACCCAACAATTTTCAGGGGAAAATCGCCACCGCCGCCGCCAGCGATTGCCACCAAATTGCCGCCATAAAAGAAAAGGCTGGCACCGCCGCCGCCACAGCCGGGCAATTGGTCAGAATTGGCAAAACCATCGGGGAGAGCGGCCAAAGGACGCGAGCAAAGCATATTTGGCTGAAGGGGTAGCGATGTATTTGTGATTTAAATGGCACTGACTATTTTGGCATTTTGATTCGCGTCAGTCATCTCGTCGCAGAAACATTTCCCTCGCCCTCCCAAAAGAACGCTAATTTCCTTGCCCGCCTCCAAGCGAACATTTGCTGCCAGCAAAGTGCCCCCGCCATTTTCCGTCCATGCAAAAGTGCCGCCAGCAGCGCCAGCCAACTCCAATCTGAATTGGGCGCCAATTGAGGTCAAGACAATTGGGTGCCATTTAAAGCCAAAGCAATTGGGTGCCAATTGAGGCCATGGTAATTGGATGCCAAGTGAGATCAAGACAATTAGTTCTATTTAAGGCCAAGAACAATTGGGTGTCATTTAAGGCCAAGACAATTAGGTGCCATTGAGGCCAAGGCAATTGGTTGCCAATGATGCCAAGGTTCAATTGAGTGCCAATTAGGGCCAAGGCAATTGGGTGTCAATTGAGGGCAAGGCTATGAAGACGAAGTTGTACCTGAACTGCCCGCTGTTGGACACCGTCCATTTGGACTCAGAAGCTTCTTCGTCACAGTTTTTTCCAGAAGAAATGTCATCACAAGAGATTTGAGTTAAACGATCGGGCAAAAGCCTTTTGTTGCCTGAAGGGTGACAGTAGGCAATTATTGTACAATTGTCCATTTTATTCGTTCCATTCACAATAATACCTCGGCTATTGAAGCATCCCGGACTCAGTGACAAATCGTCAATGGCAATGGAACCGATAGAGTCGGCCAACTTGGCAAAACTCAATTTGAGCGCGTATTCGCCAGACTATAAATAAATGAGACTTCGGTACTTTCCGTTTTATTCTCCCCTCCCCAACTTTTAAATCAAAGACCATTTATAGGGTAATTTTGGGCGCTGATCAGGGAAGTATCCAGGGGGGAATACGTACAGCATATACCCCCATGGATATTTGAATGATTTGGTGACAAAATCAATATCTCTATTAGTTTCGACTTTTAGCCCGACCTCGGGTTTGGATTTGGGTTTAAAGATTTACCCATGCCAAGTTTTTTTTTGTTTTTACCACAATTGTCGGCGTAATGTCCACCATGGCCCTGCGCCATTCACATGGCTCCCTGACATGGTCATCCTTTGGCGGGGCCCACAACGGTTTGGCCATTTCTTGTGGAGAGTTGCGGCGCGAAAGAAACACTTGAAATGGACTGTAGCCCGTGTAGCAATAGAAGAAGCGCAACTTCAAAAGCAATTGCGACAAAATGCATTTAAAAAATGGCAAAAATGGCAAAAATGCCAAAGGGCAATTACGGCGCATTTTGCGTCGTGGGAAAGGCGTGGGAACGGAGGAGAGATGGCGGACGAATAGACAATGTCGTGCTGTCCATTCTGCTGGTGGTGCTCGTAACTGGAGAAAAACAGAAAGCTGCCCGGTCGATAGTGCCGTCCTTCGTAAAAGTACTCGCCCGGGGGGATGCCGACCCGACGCTGACGCGAATTGGACAGCGACACCAAATGCCGCGCAAATCCGTACGCAGCGGAAGACCCATTGGGCTGCGATGCGGCGCCGGTCTGACCGCTGAAGAAGCGCCAGTGGGCACAGCCCGCGGGCCAACGGAGGTCCTCAAAGTCGCATTTGGCACCCTCCGGCACTTTGGCTGACAATTAATTCCTTTTTAGACAGCTTCTCTCTGTGGTCCACTTACAGCAGTTGTGCACTTGCTCTAGCTCGTCTTCGCCTTCGTCGCAGTCCGAATGCATGTCGCAAATGCGGTCCATGGCCAAACAATGCGACACTTTGCCCCCGGCGAGTCGGCATGCCAATTTGCCCTCAGAGCATGTCCCCTCTTCGTCACCAGCACGCCAAAGCTCTTCTTCAAAAATGAACAATTAAATATATAATATATATTCTTGGCATAATTCGACCTTTGCAGTTGTTCAACTCCAAGTCATCAACAGAACATTCAACTGTCAATTGCGCCATGTTTGGGTCATCCGAATTTGGATGTTCGTCACTTTGTGGGGGATGGCACTCCACCCGAATTCGGGTTGGAAATGCAAAAGTGCCGATGCCAACCCGAGCGTGAGACCATCTGTTAGTTTTTTAAAATCTTTTCCTCTAAGGGATATCTGATTATGTATTTAGGATATATGTCCATTCTCTTACGGTTCGCCTGAGGCGGCGTCCACTTCGAAGCGCGCCCTCAAAGTTGGCCGTGTCCAATCTTCGTCCTCTTCCTGCGCCGAGTCGGCGTGCAATGAACGTAGTGAAAGCTGTTCCGTGGCTACCAACAGTTCGGCTCCGCGTTGGCCAAGAAGACGGTAACGGAAAAGCAATTCGCACTTTGAATGGTGGCAATTATAAATAAAAAAGTACAAAAATGGTCAATTAATTGATTCACTTGGGGTGCGGTGTGATCAAAAAATGGAGTGACCAACATGGCGATGGGCGGCTCCTCCTCACTTTGTTTTGGCGGCGATGAGAACACAATTTGACGAGTGGCATAGTGATCTGAAGTGAGAGAAAGGTTCGCTGCTTTTTCGTCGTCGGTAATTTAACCGATGCGATTGAATGGCACTCACTTGACACACTTTCGCCCCCACTCAGAACAATGTAAAAATTGTTGAGAGACTCGGGCCGCGAAGTCGCTTCAGTGACAGTGCCATTTTGCAAAAGGGCACCCAACGAATGGTGCAAATGGGACAAACGAAGCTCTTCGGAAGTGGTGAAAGTCCAATAGGGACAGTCGCCTTCAGACTCAAAAGAACAGATCGAAGAATCTAAATCTCAAAAGGTGTCTGCCATTTAATGAATGTCTGATCGGTGGCCATTCATCCCATTTTTGGTCCATCTCTTTTTCATCTGATCGGCGGCCATTCATCCCTTTTTCGGTACATCTAATCAACCTAACTGATCAGACCATTTTTTAGTCTGATCGGCGGCCATTCATCCCATTTTTGGTCCATCTCTTTTTCATCTGATCGGCGGCCATTCATCCCATTTTTGGTCCATCTAATCAACCTATCTGATCAGATCATTTCTTAACTCTGATCGGCTGTCATTTATCTCAAGTATTTCGTCCATCAAATTGGTAGTCCATTCATTCGCTCAGTTTGACCCGCTGATCAGCAGATGAACTCACTTCTTCCATTTTCCAATCCAACTGACTGGCCATTCTTCTCCACTGCCAATGACAAAACCAAAGTAATAATCACAACAAAATTGTCCATGCTTTTCCCCTTCCGTTGCCAAATTCTGTCCGGCGAAGATTCGGTGGAAGAAGCAGACGAAAATACTAACGGAGGAAGAACACAAAAATCAACAGAAAAAAGGATGGCATCGTCCCATTCGCCGATCCGATCAATAAGAAAAAAAAGGTATTTAGGGATTTTGGATAAGTAATGAACAAAAGTGGAGGGGGGGAAGGGGATGAGTGATCGAACTCCGAAAGCCCAGCGGCAGGAGAGACGAAGCCTATTGCCCCCCTCCCGGCGATTGCTGCCGACGAAAAACGCTATAAAACGCCTCGGGTGGGAGAGTGCAAAATCAGTGCCCCAAAGGAAAATCCGAAGCGCAGCTGACGGGTAAACGGAGGACATTGACGAGTTGAGGTGGAATCAGCAAAAGGGACATAACAAATGGCCAAGGGAAAACACCACCACCGATTGAACCGATTGATCTTCTGGCCTGAGGGTGGTGGAGCATTGTTGTTGTCATCAGTGAGAAAATGAGGCGGCGGTGTGGTGTAATTCGGAAAGAGACCTAATTTTATTTATCCGAGAATATGGGTGGGACACTTGTAACAAATAAGCAAAATCGATGGAGAGAGAGAGAAAAGCCGAAGAAAAATAAATATTGTATAAATAAATTAGAAACAGAAGAAATGCTTTAGAGTCAGAGGAGTCATCCTTTAATAAGGGAATAATTGCAATTAATGGAAGGAACATGGAAAAAAATACACATCCAACAGCAGGAAGGTCCATTAGCCCACAAAACAAAGTAACAAATGACCGAACCAAATAAATAAAATCACGCAAAGAATTCAGCATAATTTAGCCGAAAAAAGCGAAAGGAAAGAATGTTGGAATTCGAGTGAAAGTGAATGGAAGAGAAGCTTATGGTGGGGACAGCATCAGCAACAACAACCAAGTGGAGTAAAATAACAACCGAACGAAGTTGGAAGGGGAAGGGAGGAGGGAACATGCTCAAATCGCATGGAACAACAACAGCAACAATCACTGCTCAAAGCATTGCGAGTGCCCTCTTGGCCTCTCGTTCACTTCTCGTCAGTCCGTCTATCCGCCAATTTGGCTATCTCCCTTTTCCCGTTCCAATTCCTGCGCAATGCGAGATACTTTCTCCAACTGATCATTCTGAATTTAACTTTATGCATTTCGAAAAAGACACGTAGCTCTACATGTTTAGAAGATAAGCAAGCATAAACAGAAGCAAAGCAATTGAATAAACTCAAATTGTTATAAAAAAAAACTACGAAACCTATCCTTTCATAATATGAAAACTTGTTCAAGTGTATTTGAATGATAAGTTTGTTGAATTAGCAAAAATTATTGAAACCAACCAATGAGTCAAGTGTGCGCTTGTAATTCTGGTTCTCCGCAGTCAATCGATCCAATTGTTCTTTGTCAGCCCGCAAAATTGTATCGGTCGGTTCGGCGGCATTTTCGCTTTTTTGCCCCCCGCCATTCAGCTGCGAATGTTGCGATGATTGCATTTCCTGACATTTAATTCTTTAAGCGGAAACCCTCAACATTGTATGGCATTTCGCTGTATGGTCAATGGCGCCCTACCTTAATGCTGTCCATAAGTTTGCTTTTGTCATTTTGAAGTTCCTTGTTTTTTTCCTTCTGCTCCTCCAAACATTTGGTCAGCTCAGCGACAGAAATCTGAATAAAAATATTAAAACTAAAGTAATAATCAATGGATGGATTGATCCATGCCAAAAAATGAAATATATTTATTAAATTCATTTTTCTGTCTGTCCACAAAACCTTCTTTTGCTCATCCGCTTCTGATGAATTTTTGGCTTCCTTCGTTAGCTGACTAAAATATTAAATAACGAAATATAAGCATATACAATGACAATTTTTGCAATTAATCGTTGCCTAATTTCTTCGTCCATTTGTCTTATCCGTGAGGACAGCTCCCCGCATTTTGTGTTGTCATCGCTTTGCTGCTGTGCCAAGTTTCCGTAGGCCACCAGTGCCTTCTCCAACTCGCGGGTCAAATCACCAACTTGGGTCTGCGCACTCAGCATCACTTTCATGTGGTGGTCCTTTTCGCGCTGAATCGAAGTTTAAAACATGTAAAAGTTTTGCGCAAGTGTTACGTTAAGCTCATTCTGCAGCGCCTGTAATCTGTCGTCGTTCACCGATTTGGACACCTTTTGGGTTTTGCCCTTTGTCCAAATAAATAAACGTATTTACTTACGTTCAGCTCCGTCTGAAGTGTCTTCAAATTGCGTTCGAAATTGACTTGTGCGTTTCGCAGTGACTCTTCCGCTTGTTGCTTTGTCTTCTCCGCTTCAGTAGCCACTGCATCCGCGTAATTTTGGTGTTTGACGCTCTCTCCGCGCGCTTTGGTCAACTCGAGATTAATCAGTCCGATCTTCTGAGAAAAGTGCTGATCAACTTGGCCAAGCTTTGAATTGGCCTGCCCCAACAGTTCCGTTAGCTTTTTGTTCTCGTCTTTGAGCTAAATGAAAAAAGGTCTGAGATTTGACTAAACATATAATAGGAATAATAAGAGCAGCTGTAAATGGAAATGAGTGCGGGCAATGTTTGCCTTGTTTTGTGTAATACGCTCAAATCATAAGGAACCGACTCCAAAGCATTGGTCTTTCGGTACAAAATTTCACAAATGCCCACCTGAACGGTTTCCACCAACTTTTGCCGGACGGTCTGTTCGAAAATCACGTGGCGCTCATTTTGTTCTTTCTTTTCCTTCATAATTTTGTCTGTCTCAACGCGCAAAATTTCTAATTCGTTGGCCGCATTTTTCAATTTCTTTTCAGCTTCGGTTTTTTCCGCTTTGACTTCCTAAAATATCACTTTTTTGTTAGGAATCAAGCAAAGAATAATTTTTATTTTTCTATTATATAATAAATAAAGAATCCATTTTTATTTTACCTCCCTCCCCCTGACTGAAAAAATATAATAAAGTCTTTTGTATATGTGGCTTAGATAGCCGATTATTAAATTGCTCTTTAGAACTCCATACATGGCCTGTTTTCAGATTTTTTGAAGAAATTTAGGGGTAACAAAAGATAATTGCAAATTAATTCACCTTAATTTCAATGCGCAATTTGTTTTCCTAAATTGTAATACTTGAAAACACATTTAAAATAAATTTGAGCTTGAATCCGACCTTTGCCTTCACTTCTTCTGCCAAATATTGCAAATAACCAACGTATTCCGTCTCCAATTCACCAATTTCTTTGAGTCGTTCCACAACCCGTGGCATCGATAGGTCTTTGAGTGAAACTAAAAATACGAATCATGTTAAATTGATGGTTATTTGTTGGAGTGTTAAATTTCACAAAATATCACCGTTTCTTTTGTTGGATTTCTTCACAGGATGCTGCTGTTGTTGCGCCGCTTCAGTCCTTTCCTCGCTTTTCTCAACGGTCATTTCCGGCGTTTCAATTGCGGCGGTGGCGGCGTCTCCCACTGTGTCCGTTTGCTCTTTGGCCGCCGACTTTCCGTCCACAATTGCCTTCTCCCCTTCTTCGAGCACCTCCACTTCGGCACTCGTCTCAGCTTTAACTGACGGACTTTTGGACTTCAGTTTCTGTTTGTGCTTCTCGTTCTTCCCCCTTTGCCCTTTTTGCTTGGCACTTCCGTTTTCCTCTGTTTTGTTCACTTCCGACTCCTTCACAACATTCTTTCCTTCCTCTTCCACAGATGGCATTTGCAACAGATTTGCGTGTTCCATTATAACTAAATCCAAAAAAAAAACCAGAATCAAACTCTTTGTCTTTAAAACAATGCGATCTATTGTAAATCCACTCGCCCCTCCTAAGATAAGCCCAACGTAAAATATCGGACCCTCCTCGTCCATTTGTTTGTTTGGTCTGGCATCCTTCGGACTTTGCTTTCTCTTCGGTTTGTGCTTGTGCTTCTCTTTTTTGTTACTCTTTTCCGCACTTGGCTGATTAGTGAGCAGTTTAATGGCACTGTCGCCGTATGCCTTAATTAATTATTAAACAACTCGTAAAGTTAAAATGTTTTGCTTTTGAACCTCTTCAAAAGTTGTCTCACGACTTAGCAATTTGAACATAACAAAACAAGCAGCCAAAACAATGACAACAGCAGCTGCAATTCCTCCGAGTGTTAGCAAATCCATTCTTTTTACGAAAAAAGTATTGCTAAAAATTCAAAATGTTAGAGCCCAAACAAACTGTACTGGGTCTATTCTGGGAACGGGTGAGGTTGACAATCGGAAAAGTGACACACCAACAACTTGGACTACGTCAAGATGACATGACACCGATAGGCTCCAACGAGAAAAATATTGAATTTTGGCTTAGTGAACATACCTAATTTCAAAAACAGTAAAAAGCCATTTCGTTTCGGGTGCCTAACTTGTTTTTTATTTTTACCCGGAATGTGAGAATTAGAGGTTAGACGGACTACATATACATTAACATGTAAAAAAACAGCTGTCGTCATTTCAAAGACCATAAAAAAGGCTAGGAGGAACTACCTTTCAAAAGCGACCCCTCCAAAACTCAATCCATTGATCTTCTATTTCAGGCTTACTTTGCCATTTTAGGTAACTTATTTACCAAATTTCCTATGATTCGTTTCATTTTGATTCAGAATCGTGCAGGTACTTTTTTATAGTTTGGACCATCGGAAAATTCCAATTGAAATGTTAAGGAAAGACGAGATTGGCCAAATGGTACATGAACTTTGATGATGATGAGAAACAGAAGCTGATTGAAGAAGTTCACGCAGTTGTGACGGTTCGAGACGCGAAGCACACAAATTTTGTGGAGGTTTTTGATTGCCATATTAATTATTTGCCACTTATTCTCCCTTTTAGTTCCGAAATTTCAAAATTGTTTATCGGAGGTACGCCGGACTTTACTTTTGTATATGTGTGGATATCGTCGACAATAATCTCTATTACCTCGAAGCCATCCATAATTTTGTTGAGGTCCGTTCTTCGACCTATGCTTATAATATTTTACTTATGTTTTTATCACTGAAGGTGCTTAATGAATACTTCCACAACGTTTGTGAGCTTGATCTCGTCTTCAACTTTTACAAGGTGTTTTAATTTGTTCATTCAGCGTAAATAACAGGGCTTCTCAATATTTTTTCCTCCGACTTCGAGTCTACCTACAACCACCATAATTCATACAATTGTTAAAAAATGTCGTAAAACGCACAGGTACCGGATTCTCTGATTCTGATAAGGAAACAAAAAAGGCGCGTTATACTGCTTTTTCCTCTAACAATAAGCGTCAAGCTTGAATATGCATTTTCAGGTTTATTCTGTCGTCGATGAAATGTTCCTGGCCGGAGAAATTCGTGAGACATCCCAGACAAAGGTGCTGAAGCAGTTGATGATGCTTAGTTCGTTGGAATAGCCTCGTTTTCTGCAGCATAGCCGTTCTCCCTTCACACAATTCACATTCCTTGGCCCGAATTGATAAATTAGACACTTTTGGAGGATCCCGCCCCATTGATCATACACAATAAAAGCACTTTTAAATAATATAATTTGTGATTGTTTTTACAAAAGTTAAAGATTTTTTAGACATCTGGTAAAATGGTCAAGCTCGCTCCCCTACCCTTTTTTTCCCCTCTCTCCCACCTACTCTCCCAATTTTAGAGGGGTTCTGGAGATTTTTTTAGGATAATAATGAAATTGTTAAGGACTATTTTAAAAATCTCATTTTCATATTAATTAATGGTAAAAAATTTTCGGGTGGGGAGGGGCTACAACCAGGGACGTATCCAGGATTTGGGTCTGGGGGGGGTACTGACCGAAAAGTCAATTCTTAGGGGTGTACTTTTGAAAATTTTCGCCCGAACGACCTTTTTTTTTTTTTGCTCCCGCGCCCATCCGAAAAAATTTTTGAGCTGTGGGTTTCGGCGGTGCCGATAGGCGCCGCCGAGAAAAATTTTGAAAAACATAACCAATTTCTTAAGGAAAATGAAGCCTAAATGAGGTAAAGGCGGTGCCGATAGGCGCCGCCGAGAAATTTTTTGAAAAATATAGCCAAGTTTCTTAAGAAAAATTAGGCTAAATTCAA